>PVJC01001812.1:0-87634 GCA_004026665.1 Murina feae
TGGGTGGTTGAAGACTTGACTCTGGGTTCCATGGTGCACCCCAGACTCTGACAGGAGGAAGATTTTCATATACATTTTACTAATTTTCTTTAATTTCTGACACTTCTATTATAGAGAAAGGGCAAATAGCAATATTAAAATATTTCCTCTAATTAATCCCCTTTTAATGTGCATGAATTTCGTGCACTGGGCCACTAGTGTGTTTATAACATTTAATTTAATTTTATAAAATAGATAGCAATGTTTTGAAGTGGTTACAATCATTATTATAATTTTTAGGTTGAGGATGTAAGACAAAGTGAAGTTATGTGTCTGGCTCCAAATCACATTTCCAATACATTTCAGAGATTCTGTTGCACATTGGGCAAATTCTTCTCCCAGACTCAGATAATTTGTGCATTGAAAAGTACAGGTAATTAGTTAATACTTGATCTTTCTCAGAAGTATTTGAAAGTTAAAACAGGACTAGTTTTTGATGTTTCTGAAGACATTTTGATGGTAAAGTTCTGGCAGACGACGCAGTTCTCAGGAGTCCTTTTAAATACAAAAGAGAACAGTTCTACTCTATTGTATGTCCATGAATGTCTCCTGTCTCAACCAAAAGGTAGGCCATACACACTGATACAACTCTTTGAAAAAACCGTTACAATAAAAAATGTAAAAGGTTTAATTTGGTAAATATTTCTCTGTGCCGGAAGCATAACAAAATGCATATATGTATGGTACTGGGGTGAAGTATTTTAGAATATAATATCCAGAGTCCAGTTGACTTATTTAAATTAGTAATTTTCTCAATTATGAAAAATAATTGTTCAGAAGTAGGCTGAACAATAAAGGCATAAAGGGGCAAGACATGCTGTTTCTGTGATTAAGAAACTCATTCTGGGAAGAGGGAGAGAAAAATGCATGTTATTATAACAAGTGCAATCGCCACAGTAAATTCAGTGGGAGCTTGAAGCAAATTGCCTAACTGTCTCTGCCTGAGGGAGCTCAGGAAGGTTTCATAAAGTAGGAGACGTCTGAGTTAAGACTTGAAAAGTGTGTGAAAGTACTAAGTGATGAGGAAACACAATGTGCAAAAGCATTTATGGATCGAAGTACATAATCTAGAAATACTATATTTGCACCAAAATATACAATCATTGGGTACATAACCTCTTAATCCTAGAAATGGAAAATTTTTAAAAATTAATAAATAACAAGATGACTGCCTTATATGTAAGATAAATTTAACATAGCTTTCCTACCAAGTTCTGATTTAACTTACCTCATGCCTATTAGAGCATTTTATCTTAGACCTGAGTTTTTAAAACAACACATGAACTAATTAATAATCACAGCTTGCTTATTTTCGTTGAGCTATTAAATGCACTCCATTCTGCAGTGAGATTAGAGAAGTATGAGCTATATGTAGTCAGAAAGACTAAAAACCTCAGTAAGGAGCCCAGACATTTGCTTATTGGCATAGGTACACTGAAGGATGTCCTCTCCTCACATTGCCAACATGTCAGTATTTTTAACAGATATTATTAAGACACCACAGTAATGCAGAGATGCGTGTAAGCTGAGAGCATAATCACCATGAGAATTGAAGGCTGATGATTTGACTGTGTTGAAATTACTCTGGTGTCCCTCTAATTTGTCACATGACTTAATGCTTAACTCAGTTATATGGTTTTAAAATCTGGGTTCTTGACGATTTCTTTTTCTTTTTCTTTTCATGAAGTGCATGATGATTTGTAAACTGACTCTTCATGTTCCTAAACCACTGAGCATTTTAAAAATTAGTTTCCATGAAATAGACGTGGCTTCAAAGGAAGTCTGGCTCAAATAGCTTCTGTTTGGGGACTCTGACTGCCAGGATATCCATTCAAAGAAAGATGGTGATTTCTAAATTATTCTATTTTTACTTTGACATACTCCCTATAACTCTACAGTTTTCTCCATGCTACTCCCCAGGATCTCCCTCCTTTTTGTCTTCAACATATGTTACTGTTAGCAACTGCTATTACTGGTCCTCCTTGTTCTATCAACTATCAAATCTTAGTGTAAACGTGGAAAAAAACCTTGCAAATATAATTATCTAAGGAAATATTTTCTGAACTATTTAGTATTGAGACATGAAAAGCAGTGAAGGGTTTTTTAAAATGATCTTGATTATTTACTGTAAAACTAAGACCAAATGATTAACTTTTAATAATATGGGTGAACATTGGATTTTCATGTTGCTCTTTTGACTTGTTAATTCACGCAAACTCGAACAACAAATGAATGCTAGGCACTATGCGCTTAGGAAATGAGTAGAAAAATCAAAGCCAAAGTTCTGCTCTTGAAAAATTCATCAACTAGATGGAGAATGAGATACATAAGAAAATGGCTTTTTACAAGGCTACTAGAAGAATTCACATGATGCAGTGTTAAATCTCAATTTTGGGGGTGGAAACACAAACATCATTTCTATGTATTAGGGACTCACAGATTTCACCAGAAATGGTCACTAATAGGTTTAGATATGTTTGGTTTAACAGTAGGGACTCATCTGGAATTTCTTTGCATAAGAAACCAGTTTCACAGGAAAGAACTCTGAGTAGCAGAGCAGGTTGAGATATATTAAAAATCGGTTTATATCTCATTGGAAGGGAGTTTTTGTTGTTGCTGTTGTTGTTACTGTTTTTTTCTCCATGCCTTCTCTTCTGGCCATGCTTTTGAGTCCTAATCAGAGGGGGAAGGAAAAAAGAAAGATCCGAGTCTCTGACTTTCTGTTAAAGATATACGTGGTATAAGCATCTGTGTAAGTCATGGTGGTGGTGAACATAGTAGTCCTAGTGGGTAACACTCTCCAGCAAAAGGGCCAGAATAAATGTAGAGGGATATGTCATGCTTTGGCATGTGTTGGCAACAGCATAGACATCATGTCATCTCCTGCACAGGCAATTTTGGCCTTGGCACTGGACGTGCTGGCTGCTTTGGTAATGCCTTTGTGGCTTGTGATGATTTTAGCGTTCTCAGCAGCTATCTTCTTCCCATTTATCTAGAGGGGTGGAGAAGGAAAATGACAGACAACACATGATCACGGAGGAGAATTATTTGTGAACAAATGTATGCTATCCTTTGGGAACACAAAGAACTAGGTCGATAGGGTTTGAAGGGATCTAGAGGTAATTACAACACTGAGTAAAAGCTAAACAGAGGTCACTATTTGGTATTGTTATTTTAACACCTAAACCCTATTTTTAATTTCTCCTTTTAGATTTAATTTTTCTCTAGAGAAAAATTAATTATAACACTAGAGGCCTGGTGCACAAAAATTTGTGCACTCGGGGCAGGGGGAGGGGGGGCTCCCTCAGCCTGGCCTGTGCTCTCTAGCAATCTGGGACCCCTCAGGAGATGTACACCTGCTGGCTTAGGTCCACTCCCCAGGTGATCAGGCTTAAGCTGGCAGCCAGACATCCCTCTGGCAGCCTGGGGGCCCTCGGGGGATGTCCACCTGCCAGTGGGAAACAGGCCTAAGCTGCAGCTGGACATCCTTAGCTCTGTTGAGGAGGTGAGAGAGGCTCCCGCCACCACTGCTGTGCTGGCAGCTGGCAGCCTTGCTTATGATTGAGCAGAGCTCCCCCTGTGGGAGTGCAATGACCACCAGGGGGCATCTCCTGCATTAAGCGCCTGCCCCCTAGTGGTCAGTGTGTGTCATAGTGACCAGTCATTCCCAGTGGTTCTGCTGTTAGGGTCAATTTGCATATTACCCTTTTATTATATAGGATAGAAGCCTGGTGCATGGGTGGGGGTTGGGTGGTTTGCCCTGAAGGGTGTCCCGGATCAGGTTGGGGGTCCCGCTGGGGTGCCTGGCCACCCTGGGTGAGGGGCTTGAGGGCCATTTTCAGGCTGGCCACATCCCCTGCAGAAAGGGGGTTCCTGCTGGGGTACCTGGCCAGCCTGAGTGAGTGGCTGATGGCTGTTTGCAGCAAGGCTGGATGGAATTTATTTAACTTCTAAAGTTGAAACTTTGTTGCTTTAACTGGATCCCAGGTCAGGTTGCCCCTGACAACCCAGGCTCCCAGTGCTTCCTTGAGCCCAAGGCTGGAGGCAGGTCTCTGGAGTTTATTTATCTTCTATAATTGAAACTTTGTTGCCTTGAGCAGCCTCAGCAGACAGGAACCTTAGCTTCCTGCATCACCAGGGGAAGCCTCCTGCTTGGTCCAGCTCCATGGATGCTGCCCACCATCTTGTCTGGGTTAATTTGCATACAGCCACTCTGATTGGCTGGGGGTGTGGCTTGGCTGGTGGGCATGGCTTAGGTGTCTCAGAGTGATGCTTAAGTTGCATATTACTCTTTTATTATAACTAACATTCTTCCAACTCACTCTTCTATATTTTCTAAATACTAATATAGTATCCACTTAGATTAGTAAGCAGTAGCTAGGTGGTACCTCAAAAATTTAGCCCTTTGCCAGAAAAATGCCTTCACTTAATCTAATCTAATCTTATGACTTAACTGAGTCCATTTTTTAAAGAGCCATCTGAGACACTAATGTATGCTCTGAAAACTTGTTCTTCCACATGAGTGCCAGTTGCCATCTTCCTGTTTCTCAGCTCCACATCCATTCTTATCTATGATACTGGGGCCAAATCTTATGGATCTTGCCAGCTGGTAGAATGTACACCATCATCAATAAAGGGCACCGGAGTGAAACTACAAGGCAAAGGAGGCAGAAAAAGTCTTTCCTACTGAGTCCCAACAGGTCCTCCTCTATTTTATTCAGTGAAGGAATCTAGGCCAAAGAAAAGAAAACAGTTGGTGCTAGATCCAGTCTACCCAATGTAGACAATTTTAAAAAAAACAGACCGAGATACTTCATATGTCAAGGTGAAAAACTGCCTATTATCAGTTGTCATAGGGGCTTGATAGTAAGTTGATTTCAATTAGAGAAAGTAATGTTTTCTAATATTTTAATTTATGAATATCCTATATAATAAACTATAATAAAAGGTTAATATGCTAATAGACCAAACGATCGGACAGCTGAACAACCAAACGACCAATCGTTATGATGTGTGCTGACCACAGGGGGCATGCACAGAACATGATGGACATGGCAGCAAGCGGCAGACCACAGAACATGGTGGACATTGCCTGCGGCGGGATGGTAGAGCAGGAGAGCGGGGGCACCAGACCAAGGTGGGGTGCCGGTCGCTGTCATCGGGGTGAGCCTCTGGTGGTTACTGAATATTCTTTCCTTCTGCATGCAGCCGTCCTGCCCAGTGCTTGCATCTGCTGCCAGGGCTGGCCCCACTTGCACCTGCTGTCAGTGCTGGAGACGACACCTTCACCTGCTGTTGGTGTCTGGCGCTGGCAGTCAGCAGGTGCAAGCAGCGGCTGCTGGCCCTAATTGCCTCTCAGGGCTTCTCTACCCTCCCCCCATCCCAAGGGGTAATTGAGGCTGACAGCCACCTCTCACACCCTCAGCCAGAGAGGGCCCTGCTCCCACCTGCTTCCAGCACTGTGGCCACTGCTTACACCCACAGCCAGTGCCAGAACTGCCACTCACACCCACTTCTGGCACCTGGCACCGGTCCTGATCACTCGGCGCTATCAGTGGATGCGAATCGCAGCTGCCGACCCTGATGACCCAAGGGCTTCTCCACCTCCCTCTTCTCCTGAGGGATGATTGGGGCAGCAGCTGCCACTTGCACCTGCTGATGGCAGTGGCCCCACTGGCACCTGGCTGATGGCACTGGCCCCAATCGCTCCGCACCTTCAGCGGGTTTAAGCTGGACTGGTGCTATCAGAGTGGAAGTGGTGGCAGCAGGAGCAGGAGCTGCCAGCAAACAGGGAACAGGGGACCATGGTGTGAAGGGATATGGAGAGGGTGCAGAGGATGGGCGAAGACCCACCCCTATGCCCACCACAGCCTCATGGCCCATAGTTCCTTTCAAGGTGCACAAATATATACACACACACATATTTGTATGCATATGTATATCTATATATATCTAAACTAATAAAAGCGTAATATTAAAATTAACCATTTCTTTGGGATGGCCTAAGCCACGCCCACCAGCCAATCAGAGTGACTGTATGCAAATTAGCCCAGCCAAAATGGCGGAGGCCGCAGCCTTGGGCTCCACCATCTTGGGAGCCTGGGTCCTAGGAAGGTATCTGGTGCCCTGGGCTGCCAGATGCCTTCCCCGGTGGAGAAGCCTTCCGGGGAAGCGGGGACCAGCCTGGTGGGACCCCGTTGCCCCCTGCTGGGAGGCCGATCCAGTGGCCAGCGCCACCGGAACAGCCTTCTGGGGGAAGCGGGAGCCCGCAGCCCCCTGCTGGGAGGCGATCTGGCCAGAACGGCCTTCCGGGGGAAGCGGGACCCCGCAGCCCCCTACTGGGAGGCTGATCCGGCCAGAACGACCTTCCGGGGGAAGCGGGACCCCAAAGCCCCCTGCTGGGAGGCCGAGCCGATGGCCAGCGCCACCGGAACGGCCTTCCGGGGGAAGCGGGAACCCGCAGCCCCCTGCTGGGAGGCCGATCCAGCCCGAACGGCCTTCGGGGGAAGCGGGACCCCGCAGCCCCCTGCTGGGAGGCCGATCTGGTGGCCAGCAACACTGGAATGGCCTCCCAGGCGGAGAAGCCTGGGGGGTGGGGGGACCCCATGCCCCCTCCTGGGAAGTCTATAGGGTGGCCAGCGCCACTCCATTGCTTCCCAGGCAATGGCCCAGAGGGTTAGTGGGAGCTGTGGCCAGCCTGAAAACTGCCCTTGGCCCCTCATCCAGGCTTGCCACACCCTCTGGGGTGAGGATCTCCACTGGGGTGCTTGACTAGCCTGCAAACAGACATTGGCCCCTCACCCGGGCTGGCCAGGCACACCAGCAGGTGGCCATCCCCAGGGGGGGCCCAAGCTGTGAGAGGGCACAGGCCGGGCTGAGGGACCCCCCTCCCCCATCACCCCAGTGCACAAATTTTTGTGCACCGGGCCCCTAGTATATATATAAAAGCCTAAGTGACTGGGATGACCAGAACAACCAGAATGACTGGTTGCTATGATGCACACTGGCCACCAGGGTGCAGACACTCAATGAAGGAGCTGCCCCCTGGAGGTCAGTGTGCTCCCACAGCCAACTTCCCCACACAGCCAACCTCCCATGGTCCCTTCCCCTGGCTAGCAAGTCCCAATTGCCTGATCAGGGCTGATCCCCAGGATGGGACAGGGAACTAGGGGTGAGGGTGGCGGATGCAGTCCCTTTCCCAGGGAGGCCGAGGGGTGGCTCCTTTCTCAGGGCTGGCTGCCAACCTCCTGTGTCCTGTTATTCCCCCTGGCCAGCAGGCTCTAATCGGCCTACTGCCCACCTGCTGCAGTGGTGGCACAGTGCCAAGGGAAGGGGGAGGGTGGGAGGTGAGGACCCACATGGTGGCAGGGCGCTGACAGTGGTGGCATTCGGCATCCAGAATCCATTCCTTTCACACTCAGCCTGGTGACCATTACCTACTCTCCAGCTGGATTGGCCCTGATCACCAGCCAGGCCTAGGGACCTCACCCATGCATAAATTTCATGCACCAGACCTCTAGTACATGTGAAATTATAGATTCTCACATAATTATAATATACTAATGGCCCATTTCATGAAGATTTGTGCAGTAGGCCTTCCTTCCCCTGGTGGCTGGCACTGGTTTTCTGCCAGCATCGGTTTTCCTCTGGCACCTGGGACCCAGGCCTTTGGTCCAGCCACAGCAGTGAGGCTTGGCTTCTCCTCTCCAGCTGCTCCCAGCCCCTTCTCCCCTCCCCCCCAGCTCCTCCAGTTGAGCCCAGGGCGGACTGGAACCCAGGCTCCCTATGACCCAGGCCCCCAGCCCTTCCATGAGTGGAGCCCAGGGCCGACAAGAAGCTTGGCTTCCTCTGTCGCTGGGAGCAACCCAAGCCTCCTGCTCACTCTAGCTCCATGGCCACTGCCATCTTCAATCATCTTCAGTCTTCACTCTGTGCCTGCATATGCAAATTAACTGCCATCTTTGTTGGGTTAATTTGCATAGTTGCTCGGATTGACTGGTAGGTATAGCAGAGTGGTGGAGTGATGACAGAGTGATGGTTAATTTGCATGTTTCTCTTTTATTAGTGTAGATAATACATATATGAAAAAGAATATAGGGAGACATATTTGCAAAGTTCTATTAAATATCACAAAGAAAAGACCTATGTAATCATCACCCAGTTCAAGAAAAGGAATATTGCCAGCACCCATTCCCCTTCCTACTTACTGTTTCCTCCCTCTGAATGAATGTAACTATAGTACCAAATTCTAAGGTGTCTTTTTTGTTTTGCTTTTATTAGCCTTTAGTTTTTGAATGTCATACAAATGGAAACATACAGTATATATTATCCTTAACTTAGTTCTTTTCTTCAATATTAGGTTAGTGATATTCATATATGTTGTTCCCTTTGACTATAGTTTATTCTCATTACCATCTAATATTCTAGTATATAAATATGTTGTTAGTTAAATATTATTTTTTCTGCTATTGGTTTACCCCCCAGTTCTTGACCATAATGAATACTGCTGCTATGAACAATTTTGAATATGTCTTTTGGTGCATATATGTATGATATTTTTATATCTATAATGCTGAAAAAATATTCTGTCATGCTAAGGTATGTTTCTTCAACTTTAGTATGTCAAAATAATTTAGCACATATTCTAAATTATTCTGTTTGGCCATTTTCTATAGATAGTCAATGTGTTCTTGAATTAATGTATATTCTTCAGGTGTCAAGTGCAGTGCTTTATACATTTCATTGGGTGGAGGTTGCTAATCATATTGCTCGTTTTAGTTATACTTACTGAATTTCTTTTCTCTACTTGTTCTACGAGCTAGTGAATAACTAGCTACCTATTATGTATCTGTCTATTTCTCTTAGCAGTTTGTCATCTTTTACTTCATATTTTGAAACAATGACATTAAGTTTATACAAATGTCTTTATTCTATATACTTCTGGTGGATACCTTTAACCTTTTAATGTCTTTATTTCTAATAATGATTTTTTGTACTAAAGTTTACTTTGATACTAACAAACCTTAAAAGCATTCTTTTGGATAGTATTTGTATTGTATATCTTTTCAACATTTTTAACCTTAACTTTGTTATACTCTTACATTTTGTAAATATTTTTGACATATTATTTTTGAGTTGTTTTATTTTTTTCTTTAATTAGATAACTTAATTCAGTTATAACTATTGATATATTTGTATGGAAATCTATCATTTTTCTATTTGATTTCTATTTTCCTTATGCTTGAAAAAATACTCAATGCAATTTATTTTATCTATTGGGAAAATTTTTATTTACATATAGCTACCATTATTTTTATTAATTATTGAATATCTTTATTTTAACATTTTGTATTTATGGGTAAGGCATTCTAAATTTACATTATTTTATTTTAGTACTATAAAGAAAGATTTCACTTTATTTTATTACTTTTGTTGAGGATTGTTGCCTCATTAAAATATATTTTGTGTATTTTTAGCTTCTTTTATATACAATGATTGTCTCAAGTTTTCCATAATATCAGTAAAATATACTTAGGTAAGAATTTGCTTGTATCTCATATATTTTCTTAACTTTCATGTCTTTTAGTAAAGTATAATTTTCATGTATTATATCTTCATTTATTTCTACTTTTTTCTTCTGAAACTATAATTATAGATACATTACACTGTCTCATCATGTCTTTTATATTTCTTATCAAACTGTTTTGCTTTTTTTTTCATTTATTTTTCTTCATGATTCTTTAGGATGTATTCTTCTGACCAATTTTAAATATCACTGGTTCTTTCATTTTCTCTTCAATTATGTCTAAACTATTAAATCTTATCAGTAAATTTTCAATTTCAGTTTTTAAATATTTTATTTGCAGAATTTGTATTCTATAGCTCTTCAGTTTTTTATTTTATTTATTTGAATATATTAAACATAATTTAAAGTTTGGTCTGAAAACTCCAATATCTAGAGCCCCATTGAATAGGTTTCTATTGTATTTTGTTTCTGATTAATTTACTTCATGTAATCTTGTTACCATGTGTTCCTAATTATTTTTGATTATGTGTATTTGAAAAATTTTGAGTTGATTTTTAGTTGGACTATAGTCTTTGAATGTGCCAGTCTATAGTTACTGCACAGTTTCTCTTAGGATATTCTCTTTCAAATTTCAAGGAAAATTAAGCAGAAGTTTATCAGAGACTTGCCATATTAGCAGGTCCTAAACTCAAATTTACATCTACTTGACCTGTAAGATTGTAAAAAATCTTGTGACTCAGATTGTCTTTCTCTTAGTAGCATTTGATAAAGTAAATAGATACCTCTAGAGGCAAAATACTTAAAATGCTAGGCTTACCTTCTAAACCCTCATTCCCTTCCTGATTACATAGTCATATTGAACAAGCAATTCTTCACTGCCTTAGTAGTTCTTCAAGGACTCTCCAAAAGATGACTCACTAGCTATCTGTCTGTCTATCTATATTGATTATCTATTATCTATTATCTATCTATGCATTGATCTACCAAATTTTCTCTAATTATCTTTATTAGAGGGTTGGTCTAAATTATCTAATTTTCCTTCATTAGAACTTGGCTCTTGATTTCCAAAATGTCTTTATTATTTTGCTTTGAAAGATCAATGTAAAGATTGTGCTATCATGCTACCATACAAGTTTTCTGAAAAATTACTTAAAAAATTGACTCTTGCTTCATTTTTTGTTCTAAAAAATTGCTGCAAAATTGTATTACAACTTGAGCTGTCACATTTGAAATAAAATAAGCTGAATTTAATTTCAACTCTAGTTAAGCTTGATTTTATTATTTATTATTATGATATATCTCTCCTTTCATAAACTGTTATTTTACCTATCTTTGAATAATGAGAAGCTTTCCTAGTTTGAGGCCAAGAGTACATTTTCAGACATAAAATTCACAACGGACTTGTTTAAATATAACTTTAATATTTATGGAAATATCACTAAATTAAAAATTACTAAATATTTCTAACTCAAGTATTACTAAGATGTCATCCTAATAACAATCAGTGTTAGGCAGTGTTAGGCAGAATAATAATCACTCAAAGATGCCCATGCCCTAATCCTCTGAAACTTATAAGTATGTTACCTTACACGGCAAAAGAGACCTGCAAATGTGTTTAAGGGGACAGACCTTGAGAAGAGCTTAGTCTGAATTATTGTTAGGGAGAGCCCAAATTAATTATACAAGTCCTTAAAAATGGAGAATCTTTCCTAGCTGTAAGTGGTCAGGAGCTGCAGTGTGAGAAGAGACCAACTTGATTTTGCTGCCTTTGAAAGTAGAAGGAGGGGGCCATGAGTCAAGGAAGGTAGCTGGCCCCTAGAAATTAGAAAAGGCAAGGAAACGGATGTTTCCGTAGAAAGGTGCACAGTCCTGCCAAACACATTGATTTTAGCCCAGTGTGACCTATGTCTGACTTCTGACCTACAGAACTAAAAGATGATAAATTTGTGTTACTTTAAGCCACTAAGTTTGTGGTAATTTGTTATGCCAGCAATGGAAACTAATACAGCCTCCAAATTAGTTCACCATTTCTACTTTTCTTCATGCAATTATTTCTTCATACAGTGTGACCTTTGAAGACAAAGAAACTAATACTCTACAATTATAAAAAGTGTAATGGAGTTTTAAATATTTATCTCTATTTTAGGAGGAGCTGAGAGCAGAAAAGTTAAGTGAATTGTCTATGATAATACAGTTAGCATTTTTTTGGAACTGTGATTCAAAAGTCATGCAGTTAGGTTAAAAAAATCCATGCTCTACTAACTAGTCCATACTGCCTTTCTTCCATTTGATTCCATAATTAAAATCCTTTAGTGACTTTATATCTCATATTGTGTTGAATATGAACTCCTGACCATGAGTTATCTAATGTCTGTCTATCTTATACTGTTTAAAAACTACTTTCCCATTGATGCCTCTGTTTCAACTACAATAATCTCACTATATCCCATGTTATGGCTTTTGCATTTACTATCTCAGATATCTATAATGCTTTTTTTTTTTTCTGATCTGTGGAAGCCAAATCTATCTTATCCTTTAACTTTCTGGTTAAAATGGATCATCCTCAAGGACACTTCCCATGGCCAATGAATCTAATGGTCACGTGGCCATATTTATTATTTAGTTTTTATTTTCTTCTTGGAATTTTTTTATATTAGCATTGCCTTTTAATTTTTTTTCCAGTTTATGTATTTTTTCTCTCCTCACTAGAAAGAAATCTCCATAAAACCTGAGATCACATATCTGCTGCTTGCTTGTATTCTCCCAAACTAGAGGAGAGCCTGGTACACAGGGGCACTTAAATATTTTTTCTAATGAATGAATGAATGAATGAATGAATGAGCTCATCCACACTCCTACACATTTCAATATACTTTCTACAATAGTTGAAAAAGAAATGGTATTCTGGGAATCATATAAGTTCACAGACTTTTCCTTCTGCACTAATGTCAAATAATAATTTTGAAAATTTTATGTTATTATAACACTTTGCAAATGTACCTACAGTTTATAGAATATGTACTGTCCCTATTAAAGGTGGGTGAAAATATGTCAGCTCTATTTTCTTGCTTAAGGAAGGTGATGAATAGAACTAAATTATCTTTCATTGGGAAAGGAATAAACCTAGTAGGATGAAGAGGAAGAGGAGGTGGAGGGATAGAATAATTAAAGAGAGAGAATAAAAATGAGAGAGTGAGGAGGAGGATTTAGTAGCAGCTGCCATGTCACAAGGAGAAAAATCTCTTTAAAAAGTTTTGTTGCATTTTAATGCAATTTCATTTTTTTGATCTTCCTCCAAAAATATCCAATAAGAACCTACTTATTTCAAAGTATTTTAAGTGTTAGACTTTGTTTTAGTGTGCGTGGTGTTATTTTTTTTCCCTTTAACATATTTGTTGCCATTATTATAACACTAGAGGCCTGGTGCATAAAAATTTGTGCACTTGAGGAGGGGCGTCCCTCAGACCCGCCAGTGCCCTATCACAGTCTAGGATCCCTTGGGGGATGTCCACCTGCTGGCTTAGGCCCACTCCCCAGGGGATCGGTACTAAGCTGGCAGTCCCTCTGGCAGCCCAGGAGCCCTCGGGGGATGTCCACTTGCCAGCGGGGAGCAGGCCTAAGATGCAGTAGGACATCCTTAGCGCTGCTGAGGAGGCAGGAGAGGCTCCCACCACCACCTCTGTACTGGTAGCCAACAGCCTGGCTTGTGGCTGAACAGAGCTCCCCCTGTGGAAGCACACTGACCACCAGGGGGCAGCCCCTACATTGAGCATCTGTCCCCTGGTGGTTAGTGTGTGTCATAATGACAAGTCATTCCCAGTGGTTCTGCTGTTAGGGTCAATTTCAATTTACATATTGCTTTTTTATTATATAGGATAGAGGCCTGGTGCATGGGTGGGGGCTGGCTGGTTTGCCCTGAAGGGTATCCCAGATCAGAGTTGGGGGTCCCGCTGGGGTGCATGGCTAGTCTGGCTGAATGGCTGATGGCTGTCTACTGGCTGGCCAAGCCACCCAGCAGGAACCCTCACCCCATGAGGGTGTAGCCAGTCTGGGTGAGGGGCTGATGTCTGTTTGCAGTCTGGCCACACCCCCTCCAGTGTGGTGGGTCCTGTTAGGGTACCTGGCCAATCTGGGTGAGGAGCTGTTGGCTGTTTTCAGGCTGGCCACAGTTCCCAGCAGGAACCCTCACCCCATGAGGGTGTGGCCAGTCTGGGTGAGGGGCTGATGGCTGTTTGCTGGTTGGCAATGGTCCCCAGTGACCCAAGTTCCCAGCAAGGCTGGTTGGAAGCAGGTATCTGGGATTAATTTATCTTCCATAATTGAAACTTTGTTGCCTTGAGCAGAGCTTAACCAGACCAGGGCAAACAGGAAGCTTGGCTTCCTCCATTGCCGGGGCAACAAAGCCTCCTGCTTGCTCCAGCTCTGTGGCTGCCAGCCACCATCTTGGTTGGGTTAATTTGCATATAGTTGCTCTGATTGACTGGTGGGTGTGGCTTGGGATGTAGCAGAGTGACACCAATTTGCATGTTTCTCTTTTATTATATTAGATTTTAGACTGGACTTATATGGACTTATAAGGGTAAAGCTGTCCATAAGGCTTCAATAAACATGTTTATTTCTAAGCAATTTATCTGTAGGTTATTAAAAAGCAAAGCAAATCTGGAATTTTATTATTTTTTAGGATATATTTCTCCTTTCATAAAAATTTATTTTAAATAATGAGAACCTTATCTAGTTTGAAGCATGAGTATATTTTTAGACATAAAATTCACAAAGGACTGACTTGTTTAAATATTACTTTAATATTTATGGAAATATCACTAATTAAAAGTTATTAGAATGCTGAATATTGCTAATAAATATTACAAAATAAAAGAGGATCAAACATATTCAGAAGATTCAAGAAATATCTCCCTAAGGAAAAGAGTAAGCTAATGAGCCATAATAGTTGAGATGGGAAGAAAAGCAGTGTATGGAAAATCTGAGAGGTGAGGGAGGTATGGTGCCCTTGAGAGTCTTTGTTTAGTCAAACATTGTCAGAGGATAGTATGAGGTGGCGTTAGTGGCTCCAGGATGTTAAAGAAGATATATGCAGAGCAATGATCAGTAGAGCCTTTTTGGTCATAGTAATAACTGATGTTTTATCATAAAGGCAGCAAGAGTCTATTGAAAGTTTTTCAGCAGAGGAGAGAGGTGGTCTAATACATAATTTATAAAGATTACAGAGCTTGGTGAAAAATAAATTAGAAGAGAGATATACTGAATATGATTATAAGGTCTATAGAGGGAAATGTTAGTGATGGACTAGGGTAGTAGAAGTCAAGACACAAAGAAATGAATTTAGTTGAGAGTTATTTAAGAAGTAAAATGACAAGGTGAAGTGATTCATTGGTACAATAAATACCATGTCACCCAAACCTACATTTTAGAGAGTGATGCTACTAGAGCTCTCTTGTCCACGGTTGCACCCTTTCCTGGGGGGCCCAGGTCCAATGACTATTCTCTGTGGGATTATAAATGTATCTTCAGGAAGTGGAGCTATTCAGGCATCTCTTCATTCTTCAGATTTTCATCCCAGGAGATAATCCATAGTGGCTGAGAGTAAGGAAGATAGATAATGAATTATAGTATTGAATAGAAGATTTGAAGTCATGAGGGGGTAGAGAGGATATTGCCTAGAATATGAAAATGCATTATGATCTCTGAACTCTACTGAAAGGAACCATATTTTTCCACAGGTTTTATGTGAATTCTTGTAAAAATGAGTACTTAAAGGCAGATATTATGGCATGCTTCCTTATTTTAACATGAGACCTAAAATTCAGTTTTTTGTTGAAAATATCTTCCACCCTACCCTCTTAGCCTACCTTGAGTTGAAAATGTTTCTGCTCAAATTTAACTAGTGAAGAGTGATCAAGATAATATTTAATTTGTTTGACAGAAATCTTCTAACAAGAAGAATGCATCCCAAAACAAATGTCTCTGGATGAAAAAAAGCATCACAGTTTTGTGGAAGCTTGAGCCTGCCTTTTAAGGTCAGAGAATATTTTGGCTACAAAATACATGATCCTTGAATTTAAAACATCATTCCTTATCAATGATGCGATAAAAAGGGTAATGCAAGATTTGGCACCAAAGGATTGCCTGCCCTGAAAGCTGACAGAGAAGACACTCTTTAGTGCTTCTTTGGATCTACTTTGCAGAGAAATAAACTCATCTTTGCAGCAATGAGAACTGCCCAGTTAGAAAGTTATTGCTGAATAGAAACCTATCTCGGTCACTCATGACTTCTTTTTTATTGACTAGAAACTAATCATAGACTCAATTTTTTAACTGAGGGGAACAACATAAGACCTGTGACTAAGAACGCTTTATCTGATTGCATAGATTAGTTTCTGTTTTATTTGAAAAGATATTAGACGCACAGAAGATAGTGATTGTAAGTATGAGTCAAATAATTTGCTATCTCCTAAACATCTTTATACTTTAAAATTGTATTCAATATGATGTAAAGGAAACAAGTGTGTCTTCCTAGGCCTAGAGATATAATGTTTAGAATAAGTTAGGATTGTAAAATTTATTTTCAAATGTATAGCTAATGACTGTTTAATAAGTGCCAGGCATGGTCAAAGCCCTGGACATATAGCAGTGAGCAGTGCTGCTCTTAAGTCCCTGCCTGCATAGAATTTACAAATAAAAGAATAAATAAATTATGATTTAACAAAAACAGCCAAGAAAATAATAAATCAGGAGAAGGTGAGGGAGTGATGAGTTTGGGTGGTTTTTATATAAATTAGTGAGAGAACCCCTAAGGAGATATAATGTGTGGAGACCTGAATGAAATGATGAAGTGAACCATTTAATTGTCTGAGGGAAGAATTTTTCATGGAGCACTTGATCTGGGCATATTTGAGGAAAAGCAATGACTCTAATGGGTGGGTGGTAAAGTGACCAAGGAGAGGAAGGGAAGGATATGATGTCATATTGGAAGGCAAGAGCTAGCTCATGTAGGGCCTTGCTGACCTAGTAAAGAGTAGAATATATTCTAAATGTGACGGAAGCCAATAGAGAATTTTAAACATGGAAAGGACATGATTTGGTTAATGTCTTAAAAAATCATCCTGCTACTGTTTAGAGAAGAGACTATAGGGTAAGAAAGGAAGACAAAATGTCAGACAGAAACTGTAAATTGATAATTCAAGGTAAGTTGGACAAAATAATTGTTTTATCTAGATAGTACATATTGCTATCTAATTCTCTTTTAGAATATACAGTTTGGTATATTCTGCAGATGCCCTTTATGCCTATGTAAGAGAAGAAAACTCAAAATTATATGTAAAGAAAATTTACCTAGGTTTGCCATGTCTTTCCTCACCACTCCTAATTAGCACTTTGTAAGCAGGCATTTTCCCGCCACTGTGTGGTAGCGTTCGAAACACTTTCCTTTGTGCAGGGGTACATTAAACAACTTGCACATGTACCACATTTCACTGTGTAGTTTATGAGCGGCACACACATGACAACGACGTAAAACATTTTTATTTTTGCCGGTTCCTACTAGAGGTTCCAATGTATGCCATTGACAGTCTCCCTGGTGGATCCGAGTTTACTCGTTTCCCACAAAAATGTGTTGGTTAATTATATTGTATCCTCTTACCTAAAAACAAGTATGATATAGTGATCTAGGCTAGAGCACTGGAATCATACTATTTTAGTTATATCCCAAATTTGCTACTTACCACTTACACCTCTTGCCAAATCTGTAACATTTGTCAAGTCGCTTCAGCTTTCTCAGTTTCATTATAACTATATTTAATAGTACCCACCTACTAAAGTCACTTTAACAATCCTATCTAATAAAAGCATAATATGCAAATTAACCATCACTCCATGACAAAGATGGTGGTGCCCATAGTGGTGGGGCAAGATGCTGATGGCGTCACCCTGGCAATGTGAGCCCAGCAGGCATTGCCTCAGCTATTGGGGAGAAGGTTGCGCTGCCCTCGAGCAGGCAAGTATGGCCAGCAGGCAGCACACAGCAGGGCCTGACCTGGGTTGCCGTTGTGATTCGTGAGCAGGATAGCGCGGCCCCACAGGCATCTGCCAGCAGGGCCTGCTCCAGGTCACCACCACGATGGCAAGTAGGAAAGCACGGCCCACAGCCAGCAACCCACCCTGGCCACAGCTCAAGGGAGAGAACAACATGCAGGCGAGGCCAGGAGCCTGAGAAATAAACACAGAGGGGCCCCTGCTCCAAGCATCCATATTGTGGCTGGGGGCAGGCCCCCAGCTTCCCCAGCTGACACACACACACACACACACACACACACACACATACACACGCGCGCGACTGCTCTGAGCCTCCAATGTAGCTAGCGGCAGGCCCCCAGCGGGGACACACACACATGGGGCAACTGCTCCAAGCCTACATGGTGTCGCTGGGGGCAGGCCCCCAGTGGACACACACACACTGCTGTTACTGCTGCGAACCTCCGACACAGCTGGGGGAAAACTCCCAATGGGGACACACACACACACACACACACACACACACACACACACACACACACGGGGTGCCTGCTCCAAGCCTCTGATGCAGCTGGAGGCAGGCCCCCAGTGGACACACACATGGCACCTGCTCTGAGCCTCTGCTGTCAGACTGTGGCTGTCAGTAGGACATCCATTGTGTGCTTCCAGGCTGTGAGAGGGGGCAGGCTGGACTGAGGGACCACCCCCATGCACAAATTTTATGCACCAGTCTCTAGTTAAATAAAAAAATCTATGGAAGGATTTTAACAAATAATATGATACAGAATACATATGCAATAAACACTGGTTGTGTTCTTATCAACTTTGACCTGGTAAAGATTTTGCACATGGCTATTTTCTTAGCTCTACCTGTTTTCATGGCATATTTGTTTTTAGGAATTGGCATCTAGAAGAATGAAGTATTGAATTAAAAGAATAACTCAGAAGAGACAATAATAAAAAAACTATTGATGGTAATTTGAGTAAAGATTTTCTCTAAGATTAAACTTGTGCATATGTGAGTTCACTCATTCATTCATTCAAAAAGCACAATGTTGTATACCTGAAACTAATATAATATTGTATGCCAACTATATTAGGCACATACTTATTTTAAAAGCCCATTATTTCATCAATAATGTTTCAGGTTCTACATGAGTTTCATTGGCTGGAAGAAAGGGTCAGAAAATAAAGAATAAGAATATTTTAAATATTGTTTTCTGATTTCCATGAATTAATACACTAATCTATGCAAGCATCTTTACATTTAGGTATATTTCTTTCTATAAAAGAGATAATTTGTTTCTCAAGTGAGGCTATATAATTCTGAATATGAATGGCCTTCAATTAGTAGAAATATTCAAAATGAATAAAATTAAAGGGATTTGAAAAACTCAGATATATTTCCTTTGTTTTGCTCCTTAATATCATCTATTCTGGAAAATAGAGCTACAGAATTTACGCCTTAATCTAATTCAGCACAGCCATGGATCATAAACCTGAATATTTTAAGAGATTACTTTAAAAAGGTCCTTTTTTGTGGTGCTACTACTGTGAAACAACAATTTCTTAAATAGTCACAATTTTCTCTGAAAATTTCCGTGGAATTTTTCAGGTTAAAATAAACTTTTCATCATGTTTGTCTTTAAAAACATAAGAATACAGATAGTCTAAACATAAGTAGAATAAAAGAAAAAGGGGAATGATAGGATTAAATGTGTTATAAGTGTTTACCATTTCAAATTAATAATTTTTATTTTAATGAATAACAAAAAAAAATAAAACATAGGTTTATAAGTTACTAAAAATAGTATTATCTGTAGAATTTATTGCTGTGGCTTCCTCTCCACCCCCAAGCCCTTGCTAAAGAAGAAATTGATTTGACTTTGAGTATGTTTGAATCCAAATCAAACTAGATTATTTGTAGGTTGAATAATTGAATGAATCTAAAATTTAATTTACTTAACTATAACATGTCAAAAAAATTCTCTGCCAGCCTTAAACATTGCTCAGCATGGCATTTTAAACTACAATGTTTGACAGCATAACCCAATAAACTGGAAGATGCAATGAAGAAGCCATTTTCTTCTAAGTGTGTTTTTCCCCCTGTCATTTCCAGTTTCCTTTCATGCTAAAAGGATGCTTGTTTCCCAGCTAGTGTGGTTCAGTGGTTGAGCATCAATCTTTGAACCAAGAGATCACGGGGTTTGATTTCCAGGCAGGGCACATCTCGGGTTGTGGGCTTGATCCCCCATAAGAGATTTGTAGGAGGCAGCTTATCAATAATTCTCTCTCATCATTGATGTTTCTATCTCTCTCTCCCTCTTCCTTCCTCTCTGAAATCAATAAAATACATTTTAAAATAAAAAATAAAATTATTCCTGTTTACATTTGAATAAGTATACCTAGAAGGCTACTTGATTCCTCTCTTTCATGTTTTTTTTCTTTTCATACTTAAAATCCATTATTTTAAAACTCTGATTTTTATCAGAATTCAATGATAAATTGGTTGTTCTTTTCATTAACTAGTGAGATTATTACTGATTAAGTATACGTTGAAAATTGTTAACAGTTTTCTTTCAAAACTTTTATTTATTTTACCCTCTTTAAAGTGGGAAACCAATTTATCTTATTTTTATAAATGATATGCCATAACTAAAGGTTTACAATCTATGAATGAAATTTTACATTTTGTACAAAACCACATTTTATACAGTGAAACATAGTATGAACTGGGGTGCAGCTGAGAGAACTCTGGATGTGGGAAAGTTGTGTTCTATTCTTAGCTCTGCAGTAAATGTCTGTATATTATCTACTCTCCCACTCTAGGTCTCAGTTTTCTCAAGTAAAAATAGAGAATGGGTCAGATGGTATTTGGATCTATTCTTGCTCTTAATTTGGGTTTGTAAGTTTAGTGTAAATACCCTATAGAATAAAAGAAGAAAAGAAGAAACATTTAAAAAGATGTTATTGTGCGTACAAGATTGCAAGTTAGGAGGCAACTGCCTGGAACATTTAACACACTGTTTTAGCTATCAAACTAACATGATGAGATTTTCCTGGAATAAAGTCTACCTAAATAAATTTCCAAAGCACTTGATGAGATTCTAATCTAATGTCTATAAATTCTTATACAGACCGAAGTGTTTAAAAGTTCAAGTTATTTTTACAAGTTGATTTGACATTCAAAAGCATGTCATACTTGCAAGCCAGTCAGCTCAATGGACATTGCTATTAACCCCTTTTATTTACTGCTCAGACCACCAAACACTTGTACCCTGAATATGATGCTTGACATTGTAAGCCAATTTAGAAACCTTTTACTAGTAGAAATAACGACTATCCTGGTGAAGACATAAACATTAAATGGGTTTTCTCATAAAATCACATTCCGGGTTGACATATTCTTCTGGCACTCAGAGACCTCTCATACAAACTGGCAAGGAAGACTAACTAGGCGTGAATGATTGTTCCAAAAAGATTTCCAGCCCCAAACATTCTAGCTAATTGAAGAACAAGAACAGGGTAACATTTCTGCTGTTTCTAAAATTACAGCTTTATTGTTTGAAAGCTTGTACGGGATCTGTAATATGTGCCTGGAACAGTCATTTGAAAGTCACCTGAGGGGACAGGAAATAATGAGTACAATACCAGGTACATTTCTGGCTTCTCAAATACAGGCTAAAATGATAATAAGGAGAAACAACTTAGAGTAGCCTAATTACTGGTCCCTTTTCCAAGGCAATTTCCAGTTCATGTTGCCCTAAGTGATAAACAAAAGCAACATAACTAAATTTAAAAAGTATTACTGCCCTCGATCTGCATAGACTTAGGCAACTGAATGCTGTCCTTTCATTCCTTCCAGGCCATTGTCCTAGTATTTACAGATAACCAGCCGATATCTGCATTGCTTATTGATGAGACTCAAATATTCAAATTTGAGATCCAGTTCTATTTATTCATATCTTTCCCTAAATCTCCTCCAGGATGACTCTTCCCATTTAGGTCCTTACAGACAAAAGAACCTTTTCAACTTATTGTCTGCCATTAGGAAGAGGCTCAGCTCAATACTTTACAAAAACTATTTGCCTTCACCCTATAGTCAGGAAGCCACAGTCCTTAAAAACACAAGTGTCTTTTCTCTCTGGAGAAAAGGAAAGTATTTTTTTTTTCTTGAGCTCCTCCTCTGCAGATATACAATGATGAGAAGAAATTAGAGAAAGATAGAGAAGAGTTTTGCAAGCGTAGGTCATGACAAAAGAAATCTACAGCACAGGAACAAGGTCCGTGAGGGGAAAGTTGGAGGGAAATAAGATTGGAGGAGCAGTATGCAGGGTCACATGGGGCCAGTTAGGAGATGGTAAAGATTCATATTTTAGCCTAATTGAAATGGAAAAATATCGAGGATAGAGAGCAGTGATACAACATTACATCATATTTTTAAAATAACATTAATGCAGTGGGAAATTAATAAGAATAAAACAGGCCCTAACCAGTTTGGCTCAGTGGGTAGAGCGTCAGCCTGCTGACTGAGAGGTCCCAGGTTCAATTCTGGTCAAGGGCATGTACCTTAGTTGCGGGCACATCCCCAGTAGGGGGTGTGCAAGAGGCAGCTGATCAATGTTTCTCTCTCATCAATGTTTCTAACTCTCTATCCCTCTCCCTTCCTCTCTGTAAAAAAAATCAATAAAATATATTTAAAAAAGAATAAAACAGTAAAATCCTTTAAGAGGTTATTATACAAGTACTAAAGAAAGAAGTTGTATGTTCAGAAGACAGAAATGATGTGACTGAAAAAATGTATAAGCAAAAAATACATATATATGTTTCCATATATAAAATCATCTTATTGCATCACTGGAAAATAGGAAACATATAATTAAAGAAAAATAATAGTTTATGAATTATTAAAAGAGAAAACAGATACAATCAGAATGAGACTGGGGAAAACCATACCCCAAAGCACACAAAAGAGCACATGTAATGTATGTGTATATATATATTTCTTTTTTATTGATTTCAGAGAGGAAGAGAGAGGGAGCAAGAGATAGAAACATCAATGATGACAGAGAACCATTGATTGGCTGCCTCCTGCACATCCCCCACTGGGCGTTGAGCCCGTAACTCTGGCATATACCCTTGACCAGAATTAAACCCAGGACCCTTCAGTCCTCAGGCTGACACTCTATCCACTGAGCCAAACTAGCTAGGGAAAAAGAGAATACTTCTGAGGAGATAAGTAGCAGGGTGTACTCAGGTGAATAAGACATTCAATAATTTTATAGAATGCTCACTTTAATATTCATTCAATAAAACTGTAACAATACAAAACACTGTCTCCACTCTGTGCAAGTATAACTTATTTTGTATAGTAGCAAAACCTGTTACCTATTCATAAAAAAATCTGTAATAATGTATATCTATATAATAGAATAACATAGTATTTTAAACAACTGAACCACATAAAATAGCTAAATATTAAGATGCAATATTGAGTTAAAAACAAGATGCAAGGTAATATCTAATATAATAAAAGAGAAACATGCAATTGACCATTACCACCAGCCAATCAGAGCGGCTGTATGCAAATTAACCCAGCCAAGATGGAGGCCAACAGCCATGGAGCTAGAGCAAACCAAAGGCTTCTGTTGCAACTGCCTACCTAGGCTGGCTGAGCCTCTGCTCACGGCCACGACCACCAGCCAATCAGAGCGGCTGTATGCAAATTAACCCAGCCAAGATGGAGGCTGGCAGGGCAACTCTGCACTGGGAGCCTCCACGGCCGGCCGGCATAGCTGTGCCAGGTGTGTCAGCTCAGTGGGGGGAGGTGTTCCGGCCTGGGGCCTCCTCGGGGCATCCAGGAGCAGCTGTCCTGCGTCTGCTGCCTAGCTCCGCCCCCAGGAGCCTCCCCGGGGCATGCAGGAGCACAGGGGCCTCTGCAGGGTGTGCAGGAGCAGCCGTCCTGGGTCTGCTGCCTGGCTTTGCCCCCCGGGGGCCTCTGTGGGACATCCAGGAATGCCTGTCCTGGGTCCACTGCCTGGCTCTGCCCTGGGGGCCTCCGCAGGGTGTCCAGGAACACCCATCCAGGGTCCGCTACCTTCATCCGCCCACCAGGGGCCTCCACAGGGCATGTGGGAGCATCTGCTGCACAGTGCGAGAATCCGAAGCCAGTTCACTGCCCAGCTCCACCCCGGGTGTGTTTGTTCAGCAGCGGGGCCCCACCGAGGGTTTCTGCACCAGCGTCTGCCCCTGGCTTGCCACCCAACTCTGCACCAGGTGTGTCCCCTCAGTGGTGTGGGCCCACCAGGCGTGTGCAATCGTGGGCCCTCCGGTGGGAAATGTCCAGGCCTGCACTCACCAGCCTTCCCACCCCCCAGTGCACGAACCCTGAAGGGGCCATGGGCAGCCTGAAAATGGCTCTCAGCCCCTCACCCAGGCTGACCAGGCATGCCAGCGGGTGGACATCCCCCCTGAGGTGTCCCAGACTGCAAGAGGGCACAGGCCAGGCTGAGGGACCCCCACCCCCCGAGTGCACAAATTTTTGTGCACCGGGCCCCTAGTCTATTATAAAATGACAGTTATGTAGATTTAAAATACAAACTATGTATTGCTTATGGATACATACCTAGTTAAAATTAGTAAAGTGGTTTGAGATAATATGCACCACTCAGGATAGTGGTAACCTCAGTAAGTAAGGAAAGGACAGACTAAGAAGGTGGTGATTAGAAAAGACTTCAAGTCTATCCATAAAATATGATTGCAAGGAAATATGACAACAGCCCTGAATGATTTGGCTCAGTGGATAAAGCATCAGCCTGTGGACTCAAGGGTCCCGGGTTCGATTCCGGTCAAGGTCATGTACCTTGGTTGCAGGCACATCCCCGGTAGAAAGTGTGCAGGAGGCAGCTCTTCGATGTTTCTCTCTCAATGTTTCTAACTATCCCTCTCCCTTCCTCTCTGTAAAAAATCAATAAAATATATTTTTAAAAAAGAAAATATGACAACATATTTATTGTTTTGTGGGGGATATTAATGTTATGCTTTTCTTTGAACTTTTATATATGTATATTTTTTACCTGAAAAAAATAGGCTGATTTTGAGACTGGAAACAGACTATTGTCTTCAATGCTTAAAGTCAAACATACAGAAAGCATTAGAGAAAAGTTAGAGGAAATATATCATAGATCCTGAAATTTTTCAAATGGAATTTTAAAAGGAGATAATAGAGATAATGTATGAGAGGAAATCATTAATAGTGAGAAAAAGAAAATAAGACAGCTGATGATACTAAATGTCAAGTGCTAAGAATAATAAATGGATTAAGAATGAGAATGGTGAAATTACCACAAAAGTTCAGGGACCTAAAATATAAACACAATAAGAGTAAATGGTGACAATAACAATAGGTTACCTATCATGGAAGCAGAATAGCAGTAACAACCACTGCTAAGAGAACATGGAATATTATCTTCAACATTATGAGAGGAATGATTTTGAAATTAGAACCGTGCAGTCAAACTAATATCCTAGAGGAAAAATAAAAGACATTTTTAGAAAATGAAGGGTTGAGAATATTTTAAAAACTTGGTTGAAATTATCCTATATAATAAAAGCATAGTATGCAAATTGTCCCCTTGACCAGGAGTTTATTCAGGAGTTCAACCAGGGGCCAGGCCAGCCAGGCGAGGGAGGGAGGCCCTGGCCAGCATCAGTGGTGGCAGCAGCAGCAGGTGACCAGGGGAAGGGAAGGAGTCCCCAGCAGTGGCAGGCAGCAGGGAAAGGGAGGGAGTACCTGGCCTGCAGCCGGTAGCCACTAGGTACCCTACCAGTGCATGAATTTCATACACTGGGCCTCTAGTCTATCTATATAAAAGCCCAAGCTACTGAACAACCGGAATTACTAGAATGACCAGAACAACTGGTCACTATGATGCACACTGACCACCAGGGAGAAGTTGCTCAATGGAGGAGCTGCTCTCTGGTGGTCAGTGTGCCCCCACAGCAGGAGTGCTGCCTCAGCTCACTGACCAGTCCCAGCGGCCCACCAGCCCAGTGGCAGCCCCTCACTCCCTCAGTAGTCATGCAGGTCCAATCTCTGGAGAACAGGTCAGGCACTGACTGACCAGCACCGCTAGCACAATGCTGACAGTGCCGCCAGCCTCCTAGAAGTTGGCCTCAGGGACTGTGGCCACTTCCCCTCCCTAGATGCTCCACAAGGAAGAAAGGATATAAGAGCGGCTGCCAGGTAGCTCCCAACCACTGGTGTGAACATCAGTGGGACAGATCCAGATCTTGGGCCAGTAAGGGCATCCCACCGCCCATCCAGAAAGCTTATCACATCCCAGCTCCCTTCCCGCTTGGAACCTGACCTGGGCACAAATTCGTGCACCAGGCCTCTAGTATTTAAATATTATGACTGAAAAATGCAAACAGAATATATTTTAAATCATCAGGCATACAAATGTTGAAAAGAAAATTCTATAAACGTTATCAACATATTTGAAAGAACAAACAACAAAAAATCAAAATCCCCCTCCCCAAAATATTTAGCATATAATTAGGAAAAGGATAACAGAAATAGGATCAATCGATAAGGATCACAATAAATATAAAAGGGTTTTTCTCTGCTTTCAAAGATAGATACTTTCAAATTGGCTAAGATCAAACTAAGAAATTAATAAGCATATAAACTCTGTTTTCAAGAGACACTGAAAACAAATCTTTTAAAAAGTTGAAATAAAGTAAAAATATAATATATACCAGGCAAATTCTAATATATTTTTCAAAAATTCTAATAAAATGTAGAATCAAATAAAATGTAGAAACAGCAAAGAATATATTCTTACCACATTGTGTAAAAATATTTTTCTGAGTATATTGCTCTTTGAGTTTGTTGCTTGCCAGATTTTAAAATATACTGTTTAGCAAATTTTGAACATAAGTATATAAAGGATACTTTGTTTAGAGTTTGTGTGTGTGCATGTACATGGTTTTAGTGTCTAGATTCTTATAATGACTTGAGGAGATTTTTGTCTATATTTTATGCTTTAGGAAAGTTTATATAACATAGGTGATATTTGTTTCTCTGGGTTAGAACATATGTTTGCATATATTATTCTATTTCTTCTATTTTCAGTTTTATAGCCTTTTCTCATATAAATATAGGTCATTTATATACAGAGATGTATATGCCTATATATAAAAAGGAACATTTGTATATTTCTTAAGCATATGTTTTTCCAGATTTTAAGTATACTAGAATAAAATTTAAGAACCAGTTTCTTATTTGCCCATTTTAAATGTCTATAGAATCAGTATTTTAAAGACTCAATTGTGACTATTCTTTTTCTTTAGAAATATGAAAGGATAATTTACATATTTATTTTATTTTATTGATTAAGGTATTACATATGTGTCCGTATCCCCCCATATTTTAACTTGCATATTTGTATTTCATTTGTATTTGTATAGCTTTGGGATTTGGATTCTATATAAACTGATTTATGAAGTCTTTATTTAGGAGGCATTTGATCTCTGCAACTAAATTTTTGTCTTATGGCAGTAAAGTGTTACTTCTTTTGTTGCATGTTTTATTTAGACATTAATTAGTAAATGTAAGTTCTAAATCTATGCTTGTCTTCTAATTATTCTTGAATTGTTGTTGTGTAAACCCCTCAAAAATTTTTTTGTATTCTCAGATCACAGCATGTAACCTGGCACTTATTGAAGAACAGTGAATATTATTGATGATAATGATACTCACTAAAATTATAAATCTAGAGAAAGGAAAGATCACTGTAGAAGAGAAGAGAGTCCAATTTACTAAAATATTAATCCTTGTTCCTAAAAACCTCATATATGACCTCTCCTAATGTTGATGGTGCTATTACCTTAAATACTGATATTCATGAGTATTGTCAAACTTGGTGTTTACTTAAAAATCTGCTAATTTATTTTAAAATTATGTGTTAGAGCCAATAGCCTTTAGGGAAGTCAGAAAATTTAATACTTGTGAGCTTTTTATGAGTTTGGGTTAGAGAGTATTTGAGAACTCAACAGCATCTTGAATACTTCACAACATGGCTTCCAGGATGTGAGCAAGAAGGCTTGACTCCTCCAGGGACATTTGGCTGCTGCTTAGATGTCCTAATTCCATGTAATGTCCTGTAAAGCCTTTAAAATTTTCATGAGAGGAAACAATTATTTTGTTCTTCTTTTCAGAACCTTTTACCAATTGGAATTATAAAAAGGATTCATCACCACTGTAGAGAGGAGACTGATGAAATGGTAGTACAATCTTGGCTTGGGAAACTGAATCTACTGGCACTGCTACCAACACTTGTAAGTGGAAAGGGAACAACATTGGTCTTAGAATTGTAAAAAGTTTGTTCCTGAATTTATCTATATCTTGGGTGATCTTGTGCAAATAGTTTATTTTTCTGAGTTTCTTTTGTTGTTATTTGTTAATATGATTTGTTAATATGATTACTAATACTACTAATAATAAAATTTTAGGCTACTAGTTTATTTTCTCTCCTAGATAACTACTGAATTCCAAGTGACATGACATTACCTATTTTGAAAACTTCATTTATGTATAGGGAACAGTAAAACTTATCCTGCTATTCTTTGGTTGAATAATTGACAAGAAAAAACTAGATCACTTCTTGGCCTCCTGGCTAAGATCAGGTGTAGGAGTTAGAAAACTTAAGGTATTTGAAGATGATAAGAAAAAAAATAACATATGTGCAATAGAAAAAAACACACACAAAACACCTGTCAAACTAAATGCTAGTTCAGATAGTGGAACAATTTAAAGATATTAAAAAATAGTGTTACTTTCTCCCCTATTTCTGGATCTATAAAGGTAATATCAATGAAGAGAACAGACTGTGCCACTCAGGGGATGTTTCTTATTTCCTAGGATTCTTAATTGGTAGATTCCCAATGTTCAACATAGGGTTATATTGTTCACAATTGAATATTCACAAACAGGGAGGTATCCTTCTCCAGTTATGATAAATTATAATTGTGCTATAAGTAATTCAAACTGTAGAGATTTAGAGAAACTATAAATCTCCATTAAACAGTGTACCTTTAACAAATCTTTTAATCTCTGAGATATATTTTCCCATCTCTAAAGTAAGTGGATTAGATAATCATTAGATAATATTTAAAGAAAGGGTGTAGTATTCATAGAAAGTATTATTTTGAGAATAAATTTGATCCAGACCATTTGGGATAAGTCATAATGAAACTGATAGGGGGAAAAGAAGAGGGTAGTTTTTATACAAGAAGCAGAATATTAAAGTGGATATGAGTATGGTGTTTGTAGAACAGTGAAAATATCTCAACCTGATGAATCATCAAGCTCTGTGACTTTGGTCAACAGTTAACAGTTTCCTCTGAAATCTACCATGCAAATATTTCATTCAAATCCCTTGATGATTTAATTCTCTGCTGGTCTTGGATTAAATCCTAATTCCCAATGAAGACAAGTTTCATTCAGACCTTTGTTGATCCTCGAAACACATCATTTTGGTGCTTTGCAGAGACAAAGACACTGAGCAGTGGTTTTATTTTGGTTTTGTAATATGACATTTGGTCACTTCACCAGCTTTCACATCTGCTTCCAGTTTGGGATTAAACCACTTAAACCTCATGCACCCACTAAAAGCTGTGGTTTTGTCACACAGCATTCTGTCACAAAAATTACATAAGCATATAAACAGAGAAAAAACTTGCTGCCTTTGTCTTAAAGTTTTGGTTTATTCTTCTAAATGCAAATGAAATCAATTCTTAACCAAACAATAACACAATTAAAGCTAAATAAAGCAGACAGCAATGTTCCATGCTACTCTTGAAAATCAGAATAGATGTGCTACCATTCAGTACGGTTGTTTACTTTCTACATGTTGTCCTACTAACATTTTAAGCAGCTTCTGTTTTGGGCCACTAGATATAACATCTTATTCCCGAGTTGGAACAATAATATAGCCACTTTTGTTTTTTGATATGTGGATATTCACAGTAACATTTTAGTTCGAGTTTGTCTTTTTTCTTCTTAATATAGAATTATCACATTTTCTGACATGAAACATACTTTAGAGTTATCAAATATGTCCACACATCACCCTTTCCATTATTCAATGTGTAACTGGATTTAAAGAGAATCTAAACCCCTGATGATATTGGCCAGGCTCTGGTTTTGCTCCTATCCCATAATTGTCAATCACATTCAGTTGGTAAAGTGCAACAGTGATACAGCCAATATTTTCCAAATGGATTGCTAGATAGGAAGGCCTGGTGCACAAAATTTGTGCACTCAGGGCATGTCTGACTGCCAGGCCTAAGCTGTCAGTTGGACATCCTTAACGCTGCTGCAGAGGCAGGAGAGGCTCTCACCGCTGTGCTTGCCAGCCTTGAGCCTGGCTTCTGGCTGATCAGTCCTCTCCCTGTGGAAGCCCATTGACCATCAGGGGACAGCTCCTGCATTGAGCATCTGCCCCTAGTGGTCAGTGTGTGTTATAGTGACTGGTCATTCTGCAATTTGGTTGATTTGGATATTAGCCTTTTATTATATAGGATGTGCAAATATTGTAACTTCAATCCAGCTATATGTTGTCACTCATCTCATGGAGGATCAAAATGTGACCAAATTAGTTCAGACTCATTCATGAAAAAAATAGCATTAGCCACTGTTTTAAATGAACACATGTGCACATGCTCATTGCTCATAAACACACACACACTCACAAATGAAACCTCTCAAAGTATACACTTAAACCTTTTAGTGAATCCTTGTATTCAAGAAAAAGTCCAAATCCTTTAGCTTGACATTTAAAGTTTTTCATAATTGGCTTCAACTTCTAAGTCTATCCTTATTTCCTTCTCAATCCCCTCTAGCACCCATGCTCAAGTTAATCTAAAACAGCAATATATACGTAAAATGTCATGATCTTTATGCTCCTTAAACTTCAGTCTACTCTTCTCTTTACTTAGCATACCCAGTTTCATCTACTTTACTGAGACAATTACCACTCATCTTTCAGCTAACAATTTATGGCTTCAATTAAGTTTTTTCTTTATCCCTAACGTTTGCTTGTAGCAGAATCATCAGAATTATTGAATCCATTCTATGCCTACTTAACACCTTGCTCATACCTGTGCATAGCACTTACTAAATCTGATCAAAAATGTATATGCTATCTACCTGGTTTGAATGACAAATTTAGGGGGCGGTGCATAAAGTTCATATGTTTGTTTACACTGAAAACAGAATACAACCCAGTCTCTCCTGTTTTTGTCTCTGTCTTTTTGCTCTGGATTATGCCAGCAGACTAATTTTTCTCCTGCTTTCAATTTCTACCTACTTCTAGTTACCTTCCATGCTCCTTTCTGATTACTTGTTTCAAAGTATACACACTTTATTTAATGATATCATTTTTAAATGCTTGCCTGCCAATTTCAAACAGACTTTTGTCCTGATCTACAATCCATTTGGGGAATCAACTTTGTTTTTAATCCTACTCCTTTAGAGAACTCTTTTAAATCTCCTCTCTCCTTTACTCAATATAGCCACCTCCTTCCTAGTCTCATACTCAGCTGATGCAATTACTTGCCATTTCACTAAGAAGAAAAAAGCTGTAAAAGAATTTCTATAAGCCTTCACTACCACATTTTCCCACCTGCACATATTAATACTAATACTGTCTGCTTTCCCTATCTACCCAATGGTGCATTGAATACCAACCCTCTTGACCCATCAGATACATCACTTGGACAGTTCTCTTTCCTATGTCATCAGTTTCACTCTTTCTCTTCAACCCTGTCAACAGCATACAATAGAGTAACCTATCTCCCATTTTCAGGAAAATCTTTAGTTGATTGCATCTCTTCCAGCTACTGTCCCATTTTTTCCCCACCTTTGACAACACAATTTTTCAGAGGAGTTAACGTTCACTAGTTCATTTCCACATTTCCTCTCAAGGTCCTATTGGTGAGGTTTTATTTATTACCAGTCTATGCTAAATGCTCTTGTCAAAGTCACTAATTACTTCCCAAAGCCGAATCCAATGGCCTCTTTTCAGTTCTCTATTCACTTGAAAGTATTTGTCACAGTTGATTACTCTTTGTTTGCTTCATTTAGTTACCAGGACACTAATTCCTTTGGCTCTTCTTTTACTTCCCACTAGTATGTCTCTTCTTTGCTAGTTCTTTCTCCTCTCCCTGGCCTCTAAATTTTATAGGACTGCAGGGCTCAATTCTAGCCTCCCCCCCCCTTTTCTCTCTGTAGAGTTATTTAGTCACAAGGCATTAAATATTATTATCTCCAATGACTCCCAAGAAATGAAGGAGAAACAACAAAGAAACGCCACTCAATTAATAAACTCTTGAATGCTGCTAGTAATGAAGGACAAACAAACTAACAGTTGTTTGAAAAGTCAAGTAAAACAATAGATTTAAAAAATAAGATATGTTTATTTCTTATATGGAGCATATAAGCCATGATGAACATAGCAGTGAAAAAGGCAAACCAAGTTCATGCTCTTCATGCATCTTATATTCCAGATCTATGAACTATGGGGCCAGGGGAATACAAGGAGGAGAAAAGGCTTTATTACTTTTTTTCTAGCCCAGACATTTCCCCTGAACTCTATCTATACCCATGCACTTAGCTGCTTAGTTACAAACCTCAAACTTATTATGTCTACAACTGACATCTGGGTTGCCTAACAAATACTTTTTTTTTTGGAGTCTTCCTCATCTGAGTGGCTTGAGCTAAAAAGGATGGTTTCAATTTGACTTCTCTCTTCTCCAATATCCTATCCATTCAAAGTATGTCATGATTTGACCATTCTCATCACTTTATAACCAGCCAACTCCAGGCCACCATCACCTCTTACCTGGATAGCTTCAGTACCCTATTTGGTATACCTGCTTCTGTCCTGTCGGCTTTTCTAAACATAATATTCATAGTGCCCCTTGACAATGAAAGTCATAATTTTCCACTATTTTGTTTATTGCCCTCCACTGGCTTCCCAACTTCCCAAAAAGATGCAACATGTCTATATCCCCTCATTCTCTGACCTAATCTCCTGTCGCTTTCCAGTTCACCCCAATATTTCACTTATGTCAGTCTCTATACTTTTTCTTGAACATTCCAAGCATGTTCCCAGAACATTTCCACTACTATTTTATCTGCTTTAATGACTCTTCCCCAGACCTTCCCGTGATCACTCCCTCATGTCCTTCAGATCTCTGCTGTAATGCCACTTATTAGAGAAGCCTTCCCTGGTCACCCTTTATTAAAGTTTAGCAACTTCAAACTGCCTTCCCTTCCTCTGTTATTTTCCTTCAAAGCACTTATGTACTTATTTGTGCATTGTCTGTCTCCCCCTACTGGACTGCTACATAATAAGAACAAGGGTTTTGTAGTTTATTTACCACTCTTCACTGGCAACTGGATGTTACTACATAGTACTTGCTCAATAAATATTCACTGGATAAATGAATTAATTAATTAACTTTCCTTCACTGCCTCACATATATGGACAGTATCAGTAACACTTGGCTAACTGTTATTTCCTGACTTTATAAAAGGCCCTGTATTTTACTTCCCATCTTAATTCATTTTTCAGCACTCATTTCCCATGTCCACACACTCAACTCATACCTATATTTCAGAGCTCAATTTACACATTGTATTATATGCAAAGATCTTACCAACTGGAAGTTATATTAGTCCTTAGAATTTCCCAAAATACTTTACAAATGTAATTACTTGGGGCTTTTAGTACTTTCTCTTCTATCATCCTATAAAGTTTTAGAGAGTAAGTAACAAGTATCTCCTCCCATCTTTTACCCTAATTCCAGACTATAGCACATAGGAGTTCCTTAATAACTGCTTTTTAATAAATATAAAAATGAAAGTTTCATTTTTACTAATGTATACAAGAGTATACAGAAGTCCTTACAATAGCCTCAAATCAGGATTTTAATAAATAACTGCAAACCCCTTATATATATTACACAAACTTAAATGATCTTCCTTGAAAGGTCTTTTATGACTTACAAACCCTTCAATTTCACTTTGTGGCATCCCCTACCTCAGTCATTTGTTTGACTAGCCTTGATTTTTCTAGAATTTTTGAAACTGCTTTCCATCCTAGGCCTTAGCCTTTACTACTTTTCTGCTTGCATTTTTACATGTTCTATTGTTTTGTAAATGGATAACTTAGGTATCAGTTCATTTATCAAAGTTTTGTATATGGCTCCCTTCCTTGCCCACCTAAATTAAGGTCCAAGTCTTAATTCCCTCTTTATCAGATCACCCTACTTTTTACTGTCATAACACTTAGCACTATTTGAAATTATGTTTTGAATATTGTTTACTTGTTAATCACATATATTTCATCTCCTTTCTGCTTCTACACCTTGCCTTCCCTAGCCCCATTACCCATAATTTATATATCTGGAATGTGAGATGTGTGAAGAGCATGAACTTGGTTTGTTTTTCACTGTTGTATTCATCATGCCTAAAACTGTGCACTATATAAGAAATAAATAAAAATGTATTATTTTTTTAAATCCATTGCTTTATTTGACTTTTCACATAATCACTATATTGATTTATTTATCCTTTGTTAATAGCAGCATTCGATTCATTAATTGAGCAGGGTTTCTTTGTTGCGTCTCCCTCCATCTCAGGAATTCATATATCCACATAAAGAAGAAAAGTGCACCTTTTGGAGAGTGTCTTTTCAGAGAAACACTAACCACAAGAGAAGTCCTGAAATAAATTGTAATTGATTCATAAAGTCACCTCTTCACATTTGTGAAAGACAACACTTAGCTCCTGAAAGAAGCATTTTCCTTCTTACTCATGAAACTATTTTGTGCTGATGTAGCTATATAGCATTGGTAATTTCTAAGAAGGAATAGTCTAAAAATAATTCCTCAAATCTCCAAATGAGAGCTAGTCCAGAGTGGGAATATACACAGTAATATTCCAATTTACTAATATTTAAGAACTTTGGTATTTTGTGGCAAATGTGGCTTTCAATAATTTTGTGTGCAAAGATTTGTTAAAATCCTTTTTCATGAGACCAAGAAAAAAATCAATGTAAACATATAGAATTAACACCATGGAAACAGATTCATGCTGAAGGGTTTTATACTTAGCCATCTTAATGTTTTTCCATTGTGGTTGACATTTGCTGAAGACAAATGGAAACATCTTGTTTTAACATGAAACTTTCTGGGATCCTCCCAAGCAGGCACAAGGCACAATCTCTTCTTCCTTTTAACTCCAAAGCCATGTCTCGTTGTCTGTCTCTCTGTCTGTCTGTCTCTCTATTTTATAATGTGTCACTTTTTACCTTGTATCATATTTATGCCTTATTACTCCTAAATAATTAAATTCTCACTAACCATCCATTTTTTAATCACTTCCCATTGCCTTCTATGATTTCAAATGCATAGAAAGTGTTCAATAAATATTTGTGGAATATGTAAATATGATTATTTGTTTATACAATTTGTTTTTAGTCTTTGAGGGTCAAAATTTTTTTTAAATTTATCTTTACTGTTGAAAGTATTATGGATTTCCCCTCTCCCCCATTGGTCCCCTCCATTCCCCTTTCCATCCCCCACCCCCAGCCCTTCACTACACTATTGTCTGAGTCCATAGAGGGTCAAAATTTTTAAAGAAACAAACTGAGAATGATTATTTATTTTCATTGAACTTCTGACTTCCAGAGAAACAAACTTACACAGAATCATGTAGAACAGTTTTTCAGTTTTCCTTAAGAAGCTGAAATGACTATCTGTCTCTTTATTTGTAAGCTTTTAATAAATACTATGGGGCATTTAGTATCAATTTATAAACAAACTAGTGTCCCAGTGCATGAAATTTGTGCACATTAAAAGGGAATTAATTAGAGGAAATATTTTAGGGTACAGGGTGCAGGTGAATGGGATTCCTGGCTGGCAGGATGCTGACAGTAAGCTGACCAACTGCTGATTCTGGGAGTAATGGGGCTCCCTCCTCCCTCCTGTCAGGGTCCGGTTAGAAGGCCAGCCACACCTCCAATTGCATGAGACCCAGAGTTCCGCCGCAACCTGGCCAGGGCCCAGAGCTCCCTGATGCCACACTAAGACCCATCAAATTTATTCTAACTGCCCACACCTGGTCACCCCATGCAGCCTGCTGTTTGGTCATTTGGTAGTCCCTTACTCCCCGCCCCCCCTCCCGCCAGCCTGGTCACCCCACACAGCCTGCTATTCAGTCTTTCATCTGGTCATTTAGGCCGTGATGTCCCCTGTCTTTTTATATATTAAAGGCCATCAGAATGTATAGATCTCCTTCCTGTAATCTACTACAATGCTAGGCAAGATGATTATAATGCATTTAGATGTAGAAGAATAAAGTTTAAATACAGAGAGTTGCCTTACAGACAAGCAGAACACATAGTCTAGAAATTCGATATTTCAGGGTTTGCCCAGGAATGGAAGGTTGCTTGTTGTGGTTACAGAGGGGGATGAATAAAGAAAAATAGGACATGGCAGTTTGAAAAAGAAGTTACAGACTGATATAGGCCCCAGATTGATTGATTGATTGATTGATTGAGGTTTTGGGATTAACTTGGTAGGCAATGGGGAGCTCTTGAAGGTTTCAGTAGAGGGCAGTGGCATGATAAAAGCTGTGCTTTAGGGAGAATAACCAGACAAATTATGCTTGATAAGATGACTAGAGATAGCTAAGGAAGATAAATCTTTTTAAAAGCTGTTGGTGATATTCTAAGTTTTTTTTTTTTCCCTGTGGGAAAAACATAAACTAAAATTTTATTGCTTTTTGACACCTAAAAGGAAAAGGAAGACCAGATAATGAATGGATTATGTATATGTAATTTTTCTCTGTCTATATATTTATGCATACACATATTTCTTTGTCAGAAATATTGCTGACTGTTTAGGTTTATAGACTAAAGCATTTGACAGTGTGTCCAATAGATTTCAGGTACAAGTATCAGCATGTTTTGTGTTATTAGATTGAATGACTCAGAGCCCTGGTTATAAAATCTATTTTAAATTTCATCTAATTTTTAAAGAAGGTTCCATTATAAAGGTACTAATGGCAATTGATCTAGATAAACTTTTAACTTAGCATTTTGTTATTATGTCAAATGTGATATTCATCCTCAGAATAAAAGATTTTCATATATTCTTTGGAGACCCTACTGTAAAAGAAAATGTGCTGTAGGCAAGAAGATATATTTCACAATTCAAGTTAATTCTACCATATATAGGATGAAATATTTAAATACCTTGTAGAAAGATTAATATATCATAGACAATTGATTATAGTTATTTTATAGCACACATACACACACAAAACAAACATGGAAACAGAAAAAAGATTTTCTTATTAAACTGTTATTGAGTCACAAGTACATTCTGATTCCTTGATGAATATAAAGTGTAATTGAAATCAATAGAAATCTGACTCATTACATTTTTTTTCTTTCCTGAAAAGTCATTTCTCTGATGTTTTTACAGCATTACTGAATTATTCAAACTTCTTGGGTTCAAATCTCAACTACTTTCTGACTCTTGAGTTTAGGCAAATTACTAAATCTCTGTATTTGCAGATAATTGGTTAAGTTTTCTCAACTATAAAATGGGGCAGCAATAGGATCTTACTTAGGGAGTTGTTATATAAAGGTAAAATTGTTAATACATTAAATATGCTGTAAGTAGTGCATGAATATAGTAGGTAGTCAGAAATATTAGTGATTATTACAGTTCATCACTTATTCAAAGAACTTTATAATTAGAATTCCCCTCCCCAAAGTTCTTTTTGCATATTAGGCAAACCACTGTTAGGATACTTAAAAAGCTGTATTCTAACTATTGGTTGACACACACAGCAGTGTTCCACAATGAACTACAAAGTATTTAAGCTTTGTTTATAATTTTTATTTCTAGTCCCTACCAAATGTGGTACATTGGAAGCAGGGGAGAAAGGAAGGAAGGAGGGAGAGAGGGAGGGAGAGAGGGAGGGAGGAAGGAAGGACTAAAGATTAGTTAGCCATGGTTTTGTGTCAGTTCACTATTGCTGCATGACCACACACCCAAGGACTTAAGTGCTTGAAAAAACAACATTCATTTTACAGAATAACATTTGCAATTTGGGAAGACATCTTGGGAATAGCTTGTCTCTTCTTGATGTGGCTTCAGCTAGCTGAGTTCACTACTTTTAAGATGGCTCATTAATATTTCCAGTAATATGGTATTGACTGTCAGCTGGGAGCTCATCCAGGACTAGACAGGACCTCCTTTACATTCCATGAGGATCTTTCTGGGTCTGAGTAGACTTCTTGGAATGTAATGTCCCAAGAGAACCAGGCAGAAACTGCATTAACTCTCATGACCTTGCCTTGGAAGTCAGATAGCCTTACTTCTGCCATAGTTAAATACTCTCATAGCTCAAAGGAGGGCATTCAAAGTTACACAGTAAGATGTGCATGTGGACTAAGAGAACTCACTGAATTCATTTTTGAAAAATGCAATCTGCCATGCGTATGATGATTATGATGATGTTACTGTTGTTTCTTGAGGTTTATAAAATGATAATGGCAATAATGACAACACAAGACAATTGAGTATCATTGCAAGGAAGTAATAAAGAGATAAAATAATTAAAATGAATAAAATTAAATATAGTAGGAAACCTGAGTATAAAATTCTTGGGGATGGTGATGAGACAAGAATAATCCCTTTCTCTCTTTTAACCACATGAATTCTACCTTATAGCCATGAATAGTGTCCATACCAAGTATCTATAGTGTTTTGTTGTATGACAACAAATAAAAATGAATAGCATCAAGGGATTATGACACTACTGATAACAACCACATTAGTTTACAGATTGCTATGTTCATTCCTATACATTTGTTTTACCTGAATCTCACCTAAAATAATGAACCAAAGAAACCAACCAAAAACATAAATAAACTAGGGGCCCGGTGCACAAAAATTTGTGCACTGAGGAGGTCCCTCAGCCCGGCCTGTGCCCTCTCGCAGTCTGGGACCCCTCTGGGGATGTCCACCTGCTGGCATGCCTGGCCAGCCTGGGCAAGGGGCTGATGGCTGTTTGCAGGCTGGCCAAGCCTCCCAGTGGGGACCCTGACCCCATGGGGGTGTGGCCAGCCTGGGTGAGGGGCTGAGGACCATTTGCAGGCTTTCGGGCTGCCCACAGTCCCTTCAGGTTTTGGGTCCCTACTGGGGTAACTGACCAGCCTGGGTGAGGGACTGATGGCTGTTTGCAGGCTGGCCAAGCCCCCCAGTAGGGACCCTGACCCCATGGGGGTGTGGCCAGCCTGGGTGAGGGGCTGAGGGCCATTTGCAAGTTTTTGGGCTGCCCACAGTCCCTTCAGGTTTTGGGTCCCTACTGGGGTAACTGACCAGCCTGGGTGAGGGGCTGATGGCTGTCTGCAGGCTGGCCAAGCCCCCAGTGGGGTCCCTCACCCCATTGGAGTGTGGCTAGCCTGGGTGATGGGCTGAGGGGTGTTTTCAGGCTTTCAGGCTGCCCACAGCTCCCATTGGCCCAATGTCCCTGCAAGGCTGGCTGGAAGCAGATTCCTGGGGTTTATTTATCTTCTATAATTGATACACTGTTCCTTTAAGCCAAGGCCTAGGCAGGTAAGGAAGCCTCTTGTCTGCTTCAACTCCGAGGCTTCTATAATTGAGACAATGTTGCAAATATGTTGTTGCCTGGAGCAGAAGAAATTCAGCGGCCAACAAACAGTTTTACTCCTGCTGCAATGGAAGTTGCCTGTTTACTCAGCTCCGTGACTGCCGGCCTTCATCTTGGCTGGGTTAATTTGCATACAGCCACTCTGATTGGCTGGTGGGCGTGGCTTAGGCATCCCAAAGAAACGGTCAATTTCAATATTACGCTTTTATTAGATAAGATGTGAAGAAGGGCTTTCATATATTTATGTAACAGGTAAGGCAAACAAAATTCCAATTGCTAGTTAAAGAACTAGTCTTAGAAAAATATCTTTTGACTTCCAATCTGCCTCTTTCCACACCACTCAAATGTTGTAATCCTCTGTTTATGACTTTAAGACCCCAAACCCTGCACTCCTAAGTTAAACAAGTACCTAGATAACTCTAATGCCTCTGATCCTATTGCCATTTTTTTTCTAGCACCGTACGACATCAGAGCATGTTTCTCTACAATGCAGTTTGTTTCATCCCATTATCATTGGTTGTAGACACCTGCCTCTGGTGATTGCACTTTATTTGACATGGAGATTGTTTCTTATCCATCACTATGAGATTCTTACAGTACTAAGCATGGTGATTGGCACATGTACATTATTGAATTGATTTGTTAGATCTCAAGTTAAAGAGATATTATTAATTTAGTTCAGAAGTTTCAAAGATATAATCTGTTTTCCAAAACATAAGTATCCATCATATTTATTTCCTCTGCTGCGTAACAGTTAAGAGCACAGGCATAGGACCAAAATGCCTAGGTTTGTATCCAAACACTGTAGTCACTAGCTGTGAGACCTTTGGACTGTGAAATTGGGTGGTAATAATAACACTTCCTCATATGCTACAAAGAGTAAAGACTTAATATTTGGAAAGGTATGGTTAAGCACTATATATTACTGTCATATGATGGTTTTCTTTTGGCTTCTTTAAAAATGTCACAAGGTCTCCTATACAGACTTTACTGATACTTTTCCATATCAAGAATGCTTTTTAAAAATACACCTAACTCTTGAGCCCCCCCTTTTAAATGAATATCTACACAGTTATTGTTTCATGTTGTGAGGGTTCACAAAGGCAGCATATCTCAACAAAATTCTGCTAATTGCTGGGAAATATTTGCATTGAGATGTTGGTTTTAAACTACCTTGTCCTTTGAGGACATTCTGCTCTCTCCAAAGTGAAGAATAATAAACTACATGGGACAAATAATTATCTAAGTTTTCCACAAGTTGCTATTTTGATTGCTTTCCCTTTTGCTTTTTTTTTTTTTTTTCTTCCGGAAGAGTAAGTTTGCAAACTACTCTGGCAATGGCAAGGCTTTCTTTCCCTTGTTTAATGGAGTGTTAAACACAGTCTGAGCTGGAGGCTTTGGAAAAAAAATAAATTTTCCATATAAACTAAAAAGGAGAGGCTGGCTCACATTTTGGTGAGGGAAATGATTAGTTGATTCATTCAATCAGTCCTTTAACAAGCATGTTTTGAACCCCTTTTGCGTAAGGGGTTGAGATGATGAATAACAATTATGAAGGCTTTCCTCCTGAAGATTTTGTTTTAGTGTAGGAGTTACTTTTGTTTTATTTTGTTTCTTTAATTCTCTCATTTTTCCTAGTTGCATACAAATGTATAACTCCTAGGGTCAGACAAAACACTTGAGGATTTCAATATGGTGCAAAAACAGAATAGGGAGCTGTGATAGAGCTGTTATGTACTCAATGGTCAATTACCTTACATTATGTAGGGCTAACCACTTGTGACCAATTAGTAACTTATCAGAGTGTTCAGGACTAAAAGAAAACCTAAAGAAATTACTGAGTTTAACCGAAAGTACTTTACTTTAAAAAAAAATCAGTCTCTATCCTTGGAATGTCCCTTAATTCAACCACTCCACTCCTTACCTACCTTTCCCATCCCTCTCACTTCCTTCACTCAGAGCCATATCTGATGGGATTTGCCTAATTCCTAATAAGTAGGCCTGCAAGCTGTTACCAGAGTCTCTATCTTTAAAGAACTAAACATCGAACATGTCAGAAAATATTTGATTTACTAGATAATGTTTATTATTTGAGGGAACACTGAAAATGGGAGGAGGGGGGCTCCCAAGGGACAAAGCCCAAAGCAATAGAGTTCTAGATTACCTTCCAAGGACAGTGCAAATGCAACAAATACAATTTTGTGGAATATGAGCAAGTGGGGACAGAGCTGGATTGTTCAGGACAAGAGAAGTGCTCTGAGAATTCCACAGAGAGCACCCAGCCAGCTTCTGAAATAAATGGCAATAACCTTCTTTGATAAGCATTTAGTATGTAGCAGGAACTGTCCTACATTTTCAATTGGATTAACTTTCATATTCCTTGCAAAACTATCTATGAGGTAGGGCTAGTATTAGAATGCTCCATTTTACAGAGGAGGAAACTGAATTCCATAGAGTTTAAGTAACATCCAAAATCACACAGGAAGTAAGAGCAGACTCAGAATTTGAACTTGGGCAATCTGAGTCCAGAGTCTGTGCTCTTAGACACTCAGCAATTTACCTGTCAAATATTTAAAGACTATTAGCTTAAAGATGGCATCCAACTTATTAGCTTTTTCTGAATACCAACTTCTATTTTTGCTTTAAGTATAAGCTGAGACCTTTCCTTCTTTAACAGGTCCTTCCAGGACGCTTTCAGGCTATGTTGGGTGGCCTCTTCATCCTGGCCACAGGATTTAGAACTCAGTGATGTCAGGACTGTGACTTACTTTTTGAATCCCCAATGCTTGACATAGTTTATGGAACTAAAGCGGAGATTAAAAATGGCATATTGCAGTATGCAAGATATTTAATCCTGAGAAGTAGAGATCCAAAGAAAACAGAGTGCAATCTTTTTCTTTTTTATTATCTAAAGTTTTACATATGTCACCTTTTTCCCCGATTGCCTCACCATTCCCACCCTGGGCAAGCCCCCACCACCCCAGTGTCTGTGTCCATTGGTTATACTAATATGCATGCATACAAGTCTCTAACCAACGCTGCCCTCCCATCCACACACACACACACTCTCCACTGCCACTTGTCTCTGGATCTATTTTTGTTCATCAGTTTATGCTGATCACTTTAGCCCACAGATGAGTGAGATCATGTGATATTTATCTTTCTCCAATTGGCTTATTTCACTTAACATGAAATTTCCTTCTTTTTCTATAGTGCTGTAGTATTCCATTGTGTAGATGTACCACGGTTTTCAAATCCACTCATCTGCTGTTGGGCACTTAGGTTGTTTCCAAATTTTAGCTATTGTAAATTGTGCTGCAATGAACATAGGGTGCATATATCCTTTCTGATTGGTGTTTCTGGTTTCTTGGAATATAGTCCTAGAAGTGGGATCACTGGGTCAAATGCGAGTTCATTTTAACTTTTTGAGGAAACTCCATACTGTTTTCCACAGTGGCTGCACCAGTCTGCATTCCCACCAGCAGTGCAAAGGGTCCCTTTTTCTCCACATCCTCGCCAGCACTTGTTTGTTGATTTGTTGATGACAGCCATTCTGACAGGTGTGAGATGGTACCTCATTGTCGTTTTGATTTGCAGCTCTCAGATGATTAGTGAGTTTGAGCATGTTTTCATATATCTCTTGGCCTTCTATATGTCCTCTTTCGAAAAGTTGTCTATTTAGATTCTTTGCCCATTTTTGATTGGATCGTTTATCTTCCTTTTGTTAAGTTGTATGAGTTCTCTGTAAATTTTGGAGATTAAACCCTTATCTGAAATAGCATTGGCAAATATGTTCTTCCCTACAGTGGGATTTCTTGTTGTCTTGTTGATGATTTCTTTGCTGTGCAGAAGCTTTCTATTTTGATGTAGTCCCATTTGTTTATTTTCTCCATAGTCTCCATTGCCCTAGGAGCTATGTCAGTAAAGATGTTTCTATGACATGTCTGCTATTTTGCTGCCTATGGAGTCTTGTAGGATTTTTATGGTTTCCTGTCTTACATTTAAGTCCTTTAGCCATTTTGAGTTTGTTTTTTGTGTACAGTGTAAATTGGAGATCTAGTTTCTTTTTTCTTTTTCTTTTTTTTTTTTTTTGCATGTATCTGACCAAATTTCCCATTTATTGAAGAGACTGTCTTGACTCCATTGTATGCTCTTGCATCCTTTGTCAAATATTAATTGAACATAATGGCTTGGGTCAATTTCTGGGTTCTCTGTTCTGTTCCATTGGTCTATATGTCTGTTCTTGTGCCAGTACCAGGAAGTTTTGAGAACTATGAAATATTAATAATTTCATTTTATGATCCTTTTCAAAAGCAGTTGTGTATGTATAAAATTTACATTCAACTTTATAATCAATTATTGTACTCTGCAGAGTCTTACAAATGTATTAAACCTACAAATAATAACTGCTATTTATTGTTAATTATGTTAACACTTCAGTGTGAGATACTAAAACCACAAAAATGTTGTTGCCAGATAATAGAATCTGCTTCATTCGTCACATAAATTTTTTCTACTTTCCTTTTGTAGAAAAGAAAATCTATCTATCCATATATCTATATATTGTTTGACTATTCTCTGTAACCAGTGATGTAGATCTAAATGTGTCCTTTCTTCTCATTAACCTTAATTCTGAGTCCTCTTTTTTCACAGTTACATGTCACCTTAAGAAATAATATTATGAGCAATAGAATGATCACTAATAATGGCTCATTGTATTTCAACACTGGGATCTCATGCATTTTATTATTTTTAACTGAACTTATTGGGGTTATATTGGTTTATGAAATTAGATAAGTTTGAGAAATATAATTCTATAATCCATCACTTATACATTATACTGTGTGTTCACCACCCCAAGTCATATCCCCTTCCATTATCATTTATTCCCCCTTATCCTCTCCTGTCTCCCCAACCCCATTTCCCTCTGGTAATGACCATACTGTTATCTATCTATGAAAGTGGTTTTATCCTTTTTTCTCCCAGGACCTCCCTCTCCCCTCTGACATCTGTGAGTCCATTTCTATTTTGTTTGTTAATTTTGTTCATTAGATTCCACATATAAGTAAACTCATATCGCTTATTTTACTCAGCATAATACTCTCCAGGTTTATCCATGCTGTTGCAAAAGAAACATGACCTTCTCTTTTTATAGCTAAGTAGAATTCCATTGTGCAAATGTACCATAACTTTTGTATCCACACATCTACTGATGGGCATTTGGGTTACTTCCAAATCTTTGCTCTTGTAAATAATGCTGCAATGAACATAGGGATTAAAAATGGGCAAAGGATCTGAATAGACATTTATCTAAAGAGGACATACAGATGTCCTATAGACATATGAAAAAATGCTCAATTTCACCACTAGTCATCAGAAAAAGCAAATTAAAACCACAATGAGATATCACCTCTTACCTGTCAGAATGACCATCATCAATAAGTCAACAAACAACAAGTGTTAGTGAGAATGTGGAGAAAAGGGAACCCCTGTGCATTGTTGGTGGGAATAAAGATTGGTGCAGCCATTGTGGAGAGCAGTATGGAGTTACCTCAAAATATTACATCTTAGCACAGATACAAAGTTCCCTTGGTCCTGGATTAAGCATATCAAATGGAAAACTTTATAGTGGTTGCTAATCTATTTGATAGAGATTCTAAGTTTCAGGTGTGTGGGAAAAACACCCTGCATATATCTAAAAGATAGAAACTAATGCTAAAAAAGCACTTAGCTCTAGTTCTTGTTGCCAAGTTGAAAACTCAGCTTTCCAGAGAGACAGTTGAAATTTAATGTATCTGGATATATTGTGAATAATAATAAAAATTATGTTCTAGACTATAAATCATCTTTGCGGGATGCATTTGAAGGAAAGTTTATTTTACACTTTGCTGCCTCAAGCAAACCAGTGCCTCAATGGGATCCTTCATTCACAGAGATCTCCTAAATGCCTGCTTCTTATTCAGTGGTGGTCAAGGTAAGCTGATATTTTACAGTGTGTTCTGTGCAGCTGAAAATGTTTAGTCTTAGTTCTAGTAGTGGAGAATCAAAATTAGATGTATTTGCTTTTTTCTGTGTGCAGAATTCAGGCTCTTCCGGTAGTTCTGGCCACACTTCCCTGAAGGAACCTGGTTATATTTAATCATGTTACCTATGATCTAGCTGTTTGGTCTTCCACTTGGAAAACTACAGATTAGCATATTTTAGATATACTTCTTTAGAACCATGAATGGCAGAAAAAATTGCAGCTGCTGGTTGAACTGTCTGGGTCACTCATATAGATGCCCAGGTTAAGGGCCAGTTTTAGAGACTGATCAATTCAATCTTTCTCTGCCCAGATTGCTGACTGGATCCATCATTATATTGGACATGAGAACGCATCATAGAAAGAGCAACATTACAGAACTCAATGCTTTCAATGCAGGGCCACTGCATGTCTAATGGATTAGTTTTGGTAAAAACTGACCCATTTTAACCAATGGTAAGAGAGACCACATTACCTAAGGAATAGCGCTTGGCTGCTACTGAAAGGCTAGCTACATTGGAGTGTGGCTGTTCCAATTTTACCATCTGATTTTAGCCATACCATTATGACCCTTGAAATTAATCATTGTCATATTTTTAGATTTCTGGTTCTTTTGAAAGTGACCATGTGTGCCTTTTATTGAAAAAGCCACTAAAATGAGCCAGTACTCAAAAAATTGATATATCTTTCAAGTTCCCTGTGTTCCATTCACAGATATCTGGTATTATTAAATATTGGAATAACCTCCTCAAATATAGACTTAAAAACTTCCTGAACTTCTCATGAATTATACACTTTAAGTAAGACAGCTCAATCACTAAATATGGCTGTTTCCCAGAAAGAGATAATCTCTCAATCACTTCTTATTTTAAAAATCCTAGATTACACCCTCTCTATTCTGGGTATGATACTTCCATCACTAATAGAAACTGAGGCTGGATCATTTGGTACACACTGCAAGTGAGTCTCTGGGTTCAAACTTAACTGTGGCTCAGCCATCTATATCCTTTTTCTGGTTTGACTTAAATTTAAATCATAAGGATAATTACCACTTGGTTGCATATGCTGGTCATGGAATACCCTTAAGTAGCATACCCTTAAGTAGCCACATAATGGATTTCTGTCAATTTCTTGAAAATGCTTTTGTGCCTTTTATGTGAATTTGCTAGACAATAGGTCTGGTATATTGAAACAATTGTTAAACATACAGCAATGAGAAACAGAAATTCTGTGGCAATTGAGGCAAATTAATAACCCAGGCATGTACCTATGGAAGGAACAATGTAAACCTCCAGAAGTAGGGCAGAAAGAGATACATTAATATTTTTTTTCCTTTAAGATCCAACATTGGAATCTTCCTCATGAAAGAAAATGCCCTGATAGGGATCTTCCTAATTGTGGCAAGCACCTTAAATTCAATTGGAAAAGGGTTAAGAAATTTGTACCTGACCTTTGCTGAAGTGATTGATGATACCTTTGGAGGTCCATTATTCTGCCTACCACAAGGAGTGAAGAAAGTCAGACACATATAGAACATGCTGTGTGATTTCATTTACATAAAGTTCCAGAAAGACTAAAACGAACCTACCTATACTAATAAAAGCATAATATACTAATTAGACCGGACAGCCAAATGACCTTCTGGACATCATTCGAGATGTCCTTCTGGATAAAGCCACAGTGGCAGAGACTGAGGCAGAGGCAGTTAGGGGAGATCAGGCAGGCAGGGAAGCAGTTAGGGGGTGATTAGTCCAGCAAGGCAGCAGTTAGGGGCAATCAGGCAGGCAGGCAGGCAGGCAGGCAGGCAGGCAGGCAGGTGAGCAGTTAGGAACCAGTGGTCCCAGATTGTGAGAGGGATTTCTGACTGCTGGTTTAGGCCCAATCCTGCAGGGGCCCTTGATTGGAGGGGGCGCAGCCCAGACTTAGGAACCCTCCTCCTTCCCCTGTGCATGAATTTCATGCACTGGGCCTCTAGCAATGTTGTAAGCCAGAATAATAGTTTCCCCAGGGATGGGGGCTGTATTGACTGGGCAGGGGCATGAGGTTATTTCTGGGGTGATGGAAAGGTTCTGTATTCTCATCTCTGTTGTTACATGTAAAATTCAAATACCTGTATACTTTAGATTTGTCAGCTTTAATATATGCAAGTTGTCTTCAATTAAACATATATTTTAAACAATATATTTCTAGGGGAGACTACTTTTTTCCTCCTCTACCTGGTACCAGAGATAAGAATGTCAAATTCTTATTCTTGTCTGTCATGTGTTTATTTTTTATTCACCCTTACTCTCTATAGAGTTCTTTTGGGTCCCAACTTTATCTGAGGGACGTCAACTTGGGAGTTACCTACACTTCATCTTCTGCCCCCATATCAGGTACAGTCATCAAGTGCTTTCTTTTAGCAAGGTTGGCAGACACCCAGAAAGTAAAGGCTGGCTGTGTTATCCTGCATTTCCCAAGGTTCCTGTTCTATTTGTCTGTTTATTCTGCACATCACATTCTTATTTCCATGTCACTTTAAAATCAGTTTTAAGCCTGGCCAGAGTGGCTCAGTGGTTGAGTGTCGACCTATGAACAAGGAGGTCACAGTTGGATTCCCCATCAGGGCACATGCCCAGATTACTGGCTAGATCCCCAGTAGGGGTTTTATAGGAGGCGAATCAATGATTCTCTTTCATTGTTGATGTTTCCATCTTTCTGTCTCTCTCCCTCCCTCTCTGAAATCAATAAAAATGTATATTAAAAATAAAATAAAATTAGTTGTAAAAGAGCATGTGTATGCAGGGCTGGTGTGTCTCAGTGCTTGAATGTTGGCCCATAAACCAGGAGGTCAAGATTAGATTCCTGGTCAGGGCACATGCCTGGGTTGCAGGCTCCATTTCCAGTAGGGGGTGCTCAGGAGGCAGCTGATCAATGTTTCTCTCTCATTGATGTTTCTTTCTTTTTTAAAACAATTTTTGCATAATTTATTAGATAAGCAAAATAAAATCTTACAAATGTGAAGGCAAATTTCTTACATGACTATTAAAACTGAGAAGTGTTATTATAAGAACAATTGTCCCCGAGGATCATTCAATAAAAGGTCTCAGTGGAAGCAGCCATGGTCTTCCTGGCCATCTCACCTCAGTCTGCTGCTCTAGCCTCAGAGTGAAAGTGGTCTCCCCTGTGATCGTTGGTGGAAGGGTCCCTCAGAAGTCTTGGATCCAGTTGTCCCCCCCGCTGCAGGGGAAAAGGCAGAGGGAGTCTGCAGGACAAGCATCTTCTGGGTGACAGGCTCCACTCTTGGAAGCATCTCTGGCTCCGAGGTCTTAAGTGTCAGGTGTAGAGTGGGCAGCTCTGTGCCAGGACTGAACATGTGCTATATTCTTGGCCCGGTTAGCCGGTAGTCCTGGTGCAGATACCCGCAAGGACAAGGATCTAGTTCCTCCTGGACATCCTGGCTGTCCCAAAAGAGGCGGACCAGCATATAGTGAGGGAGTACCCAGCGCCCGGGGTCCTCAAAGATCAAGAGTGACACCTGCACCTCTGGCTCCTGGGTTTGGGGCCTCTGGTTAGGGGCAGGCAGCATTGCACCTGGACTGGACATGCTCTGTGCTCTGGGCCTGTGTACCGAGCAGAACTGCTTCAGAAACCCACAGGGGGAAGAATATAGTTCTAGGTCCTGGTCATCCCAAGTAAGTTGGCCCAGCACAGGATAGAAAGGGAGTGAACGGAGCCAAGGATCCACGAAGATCAGGAGTGGCTGCCACGATTCCTCTACCGAATCCCAGGCCTCACGCACACAGCAGGGAAGGTTCTGCTCCATGGATTCAGCCCCTGAGAGGAATCACTGAAGTTTCTGATTCTCTATCCCTCTCCCTTCCTCTCTCTAAAAATAAAAAGAATATATACATATTAAAAAAAGAGCATGTATAATCCTGATGGGTGTGGTTCAGTTGGTTGAAGTGGTCTCCTTCTGCACCAAAAGGTGGTGGGTCCAATTCCTGGTCAGGACACACACCCAGGCTGATGAGGGTCCATCCTGGTCAGGGCATGTGCTGCAGATGGTTGTTTCTCTCTCGTATTGATGTATCTCTCTCTCTCTTCCTCTCTCTAAAAATCAAATAAATTCATTTAAATCCTATCTAATAAAGATGGAATATGCAAATTAACCATCACTTCACGTCAAATATGGAGGTGCCCACAGCCAACAAGGAGGGAATATGCAATTTGGCACAATAAAGATGGTGGCAGCTGGCCGGGATGGTTGCGTCATTACCATGGTGATGATGCAGGCATTCTGCACTGCTCCTGCTGCTCTGAGCCTCTGGGCAGCGCACATATGCAGGTGCTATGAGGGAGGAGTGGTGGAGGGAGCTACACGAGGGCAGTGGCCAGAGCAAAGGCAGAAGGCGACAGCCAGAGTGAAAGCCTGGATCCCAGGTGCTGGAGGGAAGCTGGTGCTGGCAGCCAGGGGAAGGAAAGCCTATTCTTGCACAAATTTTTGTGCACTGGGTCTCTAGGATTGAAATAAAAGTGGGTGTGTGTGTGCATGTATGTGAGTGCATATGCATTTCAAACACCTTTTATCCAGGATTATGATTGTTTCAGTCAGGAAGGTTACTGTCCCTGTGTATCTACTCTACTGTAGAGAAGGAATAAACTACTAGTTTTAATTTTCCTTCTGTGCTTTAGACCATTTTTTAAATTTTATTTTTGTAGCCTCATTTTTATTGTTTGTTTGTTTTCTCTTGATCTCTGTACACGATGGTTCCAGAAAAGCTGTTTAGGAAATGTATTCCTATATTCTCATCCCTCTCATCCAAACTAGAGCTAATTACTACTGGGTGCTACTATCTTGTGACAAAACTATGTAGAGACTTATTTACTCATTGCAACTCTGTGAATAAAACTTTGTATTCTTTCTCTCACCATCTCAGATATATAAGTCTACATAAGAAGTCATCACAAGTAGTCCAGCTTTTTAGACCTCTCTTACATGTTGCAGGGGTCCTCAAACTTTTTAAACGGGGGCCAGTTCACTGTCCCTCAGACCGTTGGAGGGCCAGACTATAGTTTAAAAAACAAACTATGAACAATTTCTTTGCACACTGTACATATCTTATATTGAAGTAAAAAAAGGCGGCGATGCCCTAACTGGTTTGGCTCAGTGGATAGAGCGTCGGCCTGCGGACTGAAAGGTCCCAGGTTCGATTCTGGTCAAGGGCATGTACCTTGGCTGCGGGCACATCCTCAGTAGGGGGTGCGCAGGAGGCAGCTGATCAATGTTTCTCTCTCATTGATGTTTCTACCTTTCTTTCTCTCTCCCTTCCTCTCTGTTAAAAATCAATAAAATATATTTAAAAAAAAAAACCAAAACAAACAAGGCGGCAAAAACACCTGGCAGGCCGGATAAATGTCCTTGGCCGGCTGCATGTAGCCCAAGGGCCGTAGTTTGAGGACGCCTGTTAGAGCATCCTATCCTGGCTTTTGATTTAATGTAATAAGCATGATGTGTGTCATCTGACATATGTACATATCCTGCAATAGATACAATAGATTGAATAAGTCTGTTTCTAGTACCAGAGCCTAGAAGACATTGATTGATGTCCACAGTTGTCCCTGCAAATTTTTTTCTGGTGAAATACAAACTTGTTTCTCTCTTAAAGTTCGTTTAAAAATATTTTTATCTATCATTTTCATGTTTAGAGAGAAGGGAGAAAAAAATTATTTGACAGTGTGCCATCTGATTTAATATGTCTGCCTCTGGATTTTGTAACTGTTGACCCATCCACAAGTAATGCCCGATAAACCATCACTTGGTCTTCAACACTTAGACTAATTGAAATCGTTTGTCAAATCACCCTCTTCTCCTTTTCCCAGGAAGATTGAATAAACCTATCCTGTAGGTCCTCATTGCATTTAAACATGTCTCTTTTATAGCTCTCATCACACTATGTTACACTGTTTTTAGGCATCTTTCCACTATAAAATCAGAGCTCCTTGAGAGTAGGTATCATATCTTGTTCAAATGTGATTCATTAGCACATAGCAATGTACCTGAGGTACTCAATGCATTACTATAGTTAATTAAGTAATAAAACACCTCAATTTAATTTCTAGGGCTTTGTAATCTGATTCCACACAAGTTCTACTTTTATTCCCTCCTAATTTACTACTTTTTAACAACTACCCATTGCACCAGCTAAGCTTATTGCCTCATGTTTCCCAAACATGCAGTGACATGCTCATTCTTCTATTTGAGCTTTTCTCTGATTTGGACAGTTGTCTCCCTGCTTTGAAAATTGGTGGTATATGTAATACATTTAACAAGTCTCTATTTACAATAGTATTTTTAAATCATGACACTCAAGGACCAATGTATCTAAACTAATAAAAGCGTAATATTGAAATTAACTGTTCCTTTGGGACACCTAAGCCACACCCACCAGCCAATCAGAGTGACTATATACAAATTAACCCAGCCAACATGGAGGTCGCCACTCATGACCTGAGTAAACGGCAGCTTACATTGCAGCAGGAGTGAAACTGAAACTGTTTGCGAGCCAGCTCTGCTTATCCTGGCTTCAGGCAAAACATATTTGCAACAAAGTCTCAATCATAAACAGCAGGCCTGGCCTGACTACGAAGGGTAACATTGTCTCATTATAGAAGCCATGAGGTGAAGCAGAGAGGAGATTTCATTACCAGGCCTCAGCTTAAAGGAAGAGTGCATCAATTATAGAAGATAAACAAATCCCAGAAACCTGCTTCCAGCCAGCCTTGCAGGGACATTGGGTCAATGGGAGCTGTGGGCAGCCTGAAAATCTGAAAGCACCCCTCAGCCCGTCACCCACTCTGGCCACAACCCAATGGAGTGAGGGACGTTACTGGGGGGCTTGGCCAGCCTGCAAACAGCCATCAGCCCCTCACCCAGGCTGGTCAGGTACCCCAGTAGGGACCCAAAACCTGAAAGGGCTGTGGGCAGCCTGTAAACAGCCCTCAGCCCCTCACCCAGGCTGGCCACACCCCCATGGGTCAGGGTCCCCACTAGAAGGCTTGGCCAGCCTGCAAACAGCCATCAGCCCCTCACCCAGGCTGGTCAGGCACGCCAGCAGGTGGACATCCCCAGAGGGGTCCCAGACTGTGAGAGGGCACAGGCCGGGCTGAGGGACCTCCTGAGTGCACAAATTTTTGTGCACCAGGCCCCTAGTACATTTATAAAAGACATATAAATGAAAGCCTCAGAGAAATTGTAGGGAAACCTAGGGAAGGTGATTAAAACCTAGGTGACATTAAACACAAGTTCAAGCTTCATTCTGATTGCATTGGTCTGAATTTCACTGACCTTCTCATATATGCCAGTGTTTTAATGGGCAACAGAGAAGTATACATTATGAAGTATGCATTATGTGGTAGAAGTGTGCATTATGTGGTAGTCTGCTTTCCAGAGGTTAGAGGGCTAAGGAGCTTATTTGGACTTACTGATGAAAAACCACACAAATATTATGCTAACACGAGGGCCTACAATTTAACTAAAATGGCCATTACAAAAAATGTATATGTTCCATCCAAACATTATATGAGATCAAACAAGTAGCACCAAAGCAGCTTTGCATGTGTTTGAAGAGGAAACCATTGCAGTGCTTGGATTAACCCCATGGTTTTCAACTCACATTTTAAGAGCTTAGCAGTACACAACCAAAAGTGCAATATTAAAAGGTGAATCTGTTATTGGCATGTTCTGTGAGTGACAGGCTTCAGATAAAAGAGGAGTGTTCTCCTTTTCCTTTAAATACAAAGTGGTTGATTAAATTTATTTCTTTTACTAATCTTAGCTAAATTTATGAAATCCAATATAAGAAATTAGGCAATTTCTTTAAATTTAAACTTGGTTAATAAGATATGCCTCAAAACAATAGGTAAATTAAATGTTTGTTGAAATGCCTGTTAATTACATGCTTAATACACATTTTAAAATGCATTAGTAACTAATCTGACTAAAAAAGTCCCAGTGGATAAATACAGCATAATAGTTTAAGTTTATAGATTTTGGTTATGTCTGCCTAGATTTAAGGCCCACCTTCACCACTTTTGACTGAGTTACTTAAGTACTCTCTGTTTCTGCTACTTCTTGTATAAAATCAATATCTATCTCATAATATTTTTAAGTAAATTTAGTATAGAATATGTAAACTAATTTCATTATCATAGATATATTTTCTAACAATACTGTATATGTACATTAAAATATATATGTATTTCACTAGAAAATAAAATTAGTTGTTTTATATAAATACTAATGGCCCAGTGCATGGATTTGTGCACATTGAAAGGAAATTAATTAGAAAGGGTTCGGTGGGGCGGGAATGGGCGAGACGGGCTGGACACGCCCTGGAGCCAACCTACTACAGTACCTCCCCAGCTGCCACACCTGGGGCAGTGCCACAGCTCAAAGGGCATCTGAGGAGTGAGTGGGGTCACTTTGGCAGGTAGGGTTCCTCAGCATGGCCTGGGGGGACCTGGCTGAAACCGGCTTTCTGACATCTCCTGAGGGGTCCCGGAGTACAAGAGGGCACTTTGCAAAGTTGCTGTTGCTCAGCAGCCCCTATATTGAGCTTCTGCCCCCTGTTGGTCAGTGTACATCATACCCAGTGGGCAATTGGTGGTCAGTGTGCCAATCGCTTAGCCTTTTATACATATTGATATGTAATGAATACACATATATGTACACATAAAATATATGCCTACATATATAGGAGTTCATATATATCTATATCTATCTATCTATCTATCTATCTATCTATCTATCTATCTATATCTAGATAGATAGATAGATAGATAGATAGATATATTATAGAGGCCTGGTGCACAAGAATTTGTGCACTCAGGGGTGGGCGGTCCCTCAGCCTGGCCTGTGACCTCTCGCAGTCTGGGACTCCTCCGGGGATGTCCACTTGCTGGCTTATGCCTGTTCCCCGGGTGATTGGACCTAAGCTGGTAGTCAGACATCCCTCTGGCAGCCCAGGATCCCTCAGGGGATGTCCACTTGCCAGCAAAGAACAAGCCTAAGCTGCAGTTAGACATCCTTAGCTCTGCTGAGGAGGTGGGAGAGGCTCTCGCCACCACCACTGTACTAGCAGCCATCAGCCTGGCTTGTGGCTGAGCAGAGCTCCCCCTGTGGGAGCGCACTGACCACCAGGGGGCAGCTGCTGCATTGAGTGTCTGCCCCCTGGTGGTCAGTGTGTTTCATACTGACCAGTCATTCCCAGTAGTTCTGCTATAAGAGTCAATTTGCATATCACTGTTTTATTATATAGGATAGAGGCCTGGTGCATGGATGACAGCCAGCTGGCTTGCCCTGAAGGGTGTCCCGGATCAGGGTGGGGTCCTTCTGGGGTGCCAGGCCAGCCTGGATGAGGGACCCTTACCCCATGGGGATATGGCCAGCCTGGGTGAAGGGCTGAGGGCTGTTTTCAGGCTGGCCACAGCTCCTTCAGGGTGGGGTCCCCACTGGGGTGCCTGGCCAGCCTGGGTGAAGGGCTGATAGCTGTTTTCAGGCTGACCATGGCCCCCTGGGACACAAGCTCCCAGTCTCTTCTTTTGTTCATTTTTCTTTTCACTGCCTCCTTGAGCAGAGGCCAGGGCAGGCTAGAAGCAGTTATCTGGGATTTATTTATCTTCTATAATTGAAACTTTGTAGTGAAGCCCAGGGCTGGCCAGGGCAGGCCGGAAGCTTGGCTTTCTCTATCACCAGGGGCAACCCAAGCCTCTTGCTGTTCTGCTCGCTTCAGCTCCGTGGCTGCCAACATCTTAATTGTATTAATTTGCATACTTGCTCCTGATTAGCTGGTGGGTGTGGCTTGTGGGTAATGTGGAGTGCAGAGTGATGGTTAATTTGCATGTTTTTCTTTTATTAGTGTAGATATACACATATATATTCTACATAATAAAAGCCTAGGTGGCATCATGCCCTCGCAGGATGCTGCCACAAGATAGCCACCTTTATGTCATCACAAATGACTGCCACAAGATGGCTGTCACAAGATGTGGGTGATAAGGCCAGCAGGGGAGGGCAATTGTGGGCGATCAGGCCAGCAGAGGAGTGGTTAGGGGGTGATCAGGCTGGAAGGCAGAAGCAGTTAGGGGAAATCAGGCAGGTAGGTGAGCAGGTAGGAGTCAGCAGTCCTAGATTGTGAGAGGGATGACCAACTGCTGGTTTAGGCCTGATCCTGGAAGTCAGACATTTCCCAAGGGTTCTCAGATTGGAGAGGGTACAGGCCGCATGAAGGGACACCCCCTGTGCTTGAATTTTGTGCATCGGGCCTCTAGTATATTCTATCTAATGAAGAGGGAATATGCTAATTGACTCTCACACTATCACAAAGATGGCAGCGCCCACAGCCAGTAAGGACGGAATATGCTACTGATTGTCTCGCCCTCAAAGATGGTGGTGACCACAGCCAATAAGGAGGAAATATGCTAATTGACTGCCACGCCCTCAAAGATGGTGGTACCCATAATCACAAGTTGGTGGCACCCAGGCCCCTCGGCCCCGCTAGTGTGGCAGGCATGTGGCAAGGCCAGACCCACTCTCCGGTGGGCTCAGCACTCTATGTGTCTACCTCCAGAGACACCAGTCCCCTCAGCCCTCTAGCAGCTGAGGGCTGGTCTGAGGTGCAGGCAAGCCTCAGATGGCAGCTACCCAGACACTTAGGGCTGGTCCAAGGCACAGGCAAGCCTGGGATGGCGGCTGCCCAGCTGCCCAGAGCCGACCGAGGCTCAAATAACCAGGGCCAGGCTAGGCTTGTGCTTGTGAGAGGGGGCAGGCCAGGCTGAGGAAACTCCCACTCCAGTGCATGAATTTTCATGCACTAGACCTCTACTAGATATTTTGCATAAACTGTCATGGAAATGGGGGACAAGGTGCACCACCCCCCCACCACCAATAGGTGAAGCTAGGCCAATTGGATATCTATCTAGAGGTAATTTTGACCTGTACCTTATACTTACTGATTGTAGAAGGATTGTAGATATACATGTGAAAGATAAAACAATATATATTTAATAGGAAAAGAGAATTATCTTCATTACTCTGGAATAGGTAAAGATTAATTAAGTAGGACATAATAAGGCTCTCACCATAAAATGAAAAATGTAAAAAATTGGACTTCACTAAAATGTAGGATTGTTCTTTATGAAAATACATTAATAGCATGAAAAGGAAAGCTACAGAGTTGGATATTTGCAAGTTGTATGACAAAATTTGTAGTCAGAATCCTATCTAATAAAATAGTAATATGCAAATTAGGCATCACTCTGTCACAAAGATGACCTCCCTCATAGCCACAAGATGGTGGTGCTCAATCTGGCTCAGCCCGCCCACTGAAGTGGTCAGGCCTGTTAGCCAGGCAAGTGGCAGGAGAGGTGGGGGGCCTGAGGGACAGAACAGATGATCAGAGAAGGTTTGGGGTCCCCTGCTCAGGCCAGAGGCCTTCGCCAGTGGCCTCAGGCATGGGCAAGGAGAGAGCCAGTGATTAGAGGGGGAAAGGGCAGAGCCAGTGATCAGAGGGTATGAGGGTGCCCTACTCAGGAATAAGGCCTGGACCAGAGGCCTCAGGCCTGGGCAGGGGCAAGGCCAGAGATCGCAGGGGCCTGGGCTCCGCAGAGGCAGTGATCAGAGGGATAGGGACAGAGCCTGTAATCACAGGGGTCTGGGCACCAGTGGAGCCAGCAAAACAGGGTCTAGGGGTCCCCTGCTCAGGTTTGCAGCCTTGGCCAGAGGCTGCAGTGGGGCAGGGGTGGAGCCAGCAATCTCAGGGCCTGGGCAGGGGCAGAGCCAGTGATAGGAGAAGCCTGGGGGGTCCCCTGCTCAGGCTTGTAGCCATGGCCAGAGGCTCAAGGGTGGAGCTGGCAAAGCAGGGGCCTGGGGGTCCTCTGCCCAGGCCTGTAGCCTTGGCCAGAGGCCGTAGTGGGGTAGGAGCAGAGCTGGTGATCACAGAGGCCTGGGCTCTGTGAAGCCAGCAATCAGAAGGGCTTGGGGGTCTTCTGCCCAGGCCTGTAGCCTCACGCAGAGACTGCAGGATAGGGCAGGGTTGGAGCCTGTGATTTCAGGGGTCTTGGGGTCCCCTGCCCAGGCCTGCATCCTCAGCCAGAGGTTACAGGCCTGGGCAGGGGTGGAGCTTGGATTGGAGGGGCAGAGGTGGAGCCAGTGATTGGAGTGAATTACAGAGAAAACACCTTTTCTTACCGCTCATTGGCTAAGCTCCCTGTGTGCCACTGGTAATATTCTTAGTAACTTGGTTAATAAGAAACCCTAAAGGCGATCTAGGGTTCTTCCACCACACTCCTGGAGGAAAAAAGTGAAGGTCCACTGCTGGAGGGCTAAGAAATGTCATATCCTGCCCTAGCATGTTTGACTCAGTGCATAATGCCTCAGCCTGCTGACTGCAGGGTCTGGGTTCAATTCTGACCAAGGGCATGTTCCTAGGTTTCAGGCTCCTCTCTGGCCAGGGCCCAGGTCAGGGCTCATGCAAGAGGCAACCAATCAAAGTGTTCCTCTCACTTTGATGTTTCTCTCTGTTTTTCTCTTCTCTTCCACATTCTCTAAAAATCAATGGAAACATCCTCAGGTGAGGATAAAAAAAAAAAGAGAAAGAAAGAAATGTCATATCCTATGAAAGACACATCTTGAAAATGCCTAAAGAAAGTTGTCATTTTTTCATGGTGAAGGGACTGGAGTCTGTGTTGATAGAAACACCTTGGTGGCTGTGGTGACTGGCAGTGGCTTTAGCAGTGGGGTGTTAGGGCTGGTGGCTTCCTCTAATTAGCCTGATCACCTCCCACAAACAGAGTCCAGACTAGTCCTTGGGGAGCAGGGAGCGGGCCTAAGCCGTAAGTAGGACACCCCCTGGGGGCTCCCAATATGTGAGAGAGGGTAGGCTAGGCTGAGGACACCCCTCCCTAGTGCATGAATTTCATGCACTGGGCCCCTGGTATACATTAAAATTTTACAAGTCAGTAAGAAAATCAACACAACCCAGTAGAAATACTGAGTAATCACTGTTCAGCAGGATATCCAAATTGTCTAAGTATTCAAATAGTAATCAGGTTAATGAAAATTAAAATCAGAATAAAATACTACTCCACACTGATCAAAATGGTTAAAAACAGAGAGACAATAGTAACCTCTGGCAAGAATATGAAGCAACTGGAATTCTAATACACTACTGATAGGGGAATAACTACTCTAAAACTCATTGGGAGAATTGACTGAAGCTGAACTTGTATATACTCCATATCCAGTGATTCTAAATACAATCAGACTTACATATTTACTTTGTAAATATCTATTTCCTCCAACAGAACCATGAAGATAGGGAATCTTATCTATTATGCTTGATACTGAAATCTAAGTGCCTAGCACATTGCCTGACTTATCCTAAGTGCTTAATAAATGACTTTCAATTCCTTTATTAATAATCACAGGGAGGTTTTTGAATGGGGAGCTTTTTAATTAGTTTGCATTGCTTTTTACTGTAATGATTTTTCTTTTTTGATTAGTCAGAACAATGAAGTTCTATCTAAAATTTTTCTAAACATATAATAATATAAAATGAATTACTATTATAATCTTAACTAATAAAAGCATAATATTGAAATTAACTGTTTCTCTTGGACGGGGTAAGCCACGCCCACCAGCCAATCAGAGTGGCTGTATGCAAATTAGCCCAGCCAAGATGGCTGCCGCTGATACACGGAGGCTTGCTTGTGTGCGCTGCAGCCATCTGTTGCCTTCCTGCTGGCCACACGGGAGGGGTGGGCTAGGGGTGCGGGAGGACTGAGCCACCCACAGCCCCACACCTCCGCAGGCCCAGAAAGCAACCCATGGCAGTGGCGACGGACACAGGGAGGCTTGCCTGTGTCTACCACTGCCATCTGTTGCCTTCCGGTAGGCCACATGGGAGGGGCGGGGTGGGGGATGGGAGGAATGAGCTGGCTGGAGGCTGGAAAGCGGTGGATCTCGGGGCAGGCACTCGGAAGAACTAGCACAGGGACAGAAAGCAGTGGCAATGGCGTTTGAGCAGGAACGAGCACAGGGACAGGAAGCAGCGCGATTGGTTTGAGCTGGAAGGAGCACAGGGACAGGAAGCAGCGGGATCGGTTTGAGCAGGAATGGCGATCAGGTTTGAGCAGGAAGGAGCACAGGACAAGCAGCATCAGCAATGGAGTTTGAGCAGGCACCCTCACAGGGACAGGAAGCAGTGGTGATGGGGTTTGAGCAGGCTCCAAACGCCAGGGACAGGCAGCAGGGCCTTGCTCCTGGCCGCCACCCGGATCTGTGTTGCCAGCAGGCACGCAGGGGCAGGGCCAGGAGTAGGGCCAAGTAGCAGGGCCTTGCTCCACCAACCATGATTGTATTGCCAGCAGGCATGTACAGCCACCAGGCAGCAAGCATCAGGGCCTACTCCTTAGTCGCCACCCTGATCTGGTGATCTGGGAGTAGGCAAGCGTGGGGGGCAGGCAGCACCCAGCCCCAGGCACAGCTCAAGGGAGAGAACAACACACAGGTGAGGCCAGGAGCCTGAGAAATCAATACAGAGGGGTGCCTTCTCCAAGTCTCCATAGTGTGGCTGGCAATATGCCCTCAGGAGACAGACACAGAGACAAGCATACACACATACATGAGGCACCTGCTCCGAGCCTCCTATGCAGCTAAGGGCAGGTTCCAGGCAGGGACACACACACTCATACATACACACACACATGGAGTGCCTGCTCTGAGGACAGTGCAGCTGGGGACAAGCCCCCAGTGGGAACACACAAATACACGCACATGTGTGGGCGGGTACACACACACATACACGGCACCTGCTCTGAGTCTCTGCTGCTAGACTGTGGCTATCAGTAGGACATCCACTGAGGGGTCCCAGACTGTGAGAGGGGGCAGGCTGGGGTGAGGGACCGCCCCCCAAGTGCACAAATTTTTGTGCACCGGGCCCCTAGTCTATTATAATTCTAATTTAAATAATATTTTAATCTATCAAAATAAAAATGTTTAAAAATAGCACTTTTAAACTGTCAACTATTTTAAAATAACTCTGGGTTGTCATTTTATTTTATTCTACCTCAGTGATGTAAAATAGACAGTAATATTTGTTTATTATCATTTAATCCAGATGTGAGTTAGGTAATTGATTCTGCAGAAATTTAAAACTAAGTTAAAATTATTATAAAAATGGTTCTGAAAAGATTGATTGATTCAATTTTGTAACAGAGAAGAGATGCTAAAACTGAAGAGTGATTTATATTAGAAATTAGAGAGCTCCAAAGCAATTAAGCCCTCAGGTAGACTTTTTGTTATGGATATGAAAATTTCCTGAGAGTTTTTAAGAAAACACCACAAAACAAGTATTTATAGACTAGTTACAATGTAAATGGCTTACAATTAAATCTACCCACCTCCCTAAAATATGAATTTTTTAGTTTCTTTGGTTCAGAATTCTATTATTCTTTTTAAAAAATATATTTTATTGATTTTTTTTACAGAGAGAAAGGTAGTACAATAGAGAGTTAGAAACATCGATAAGAGAGAAATATCCATCAGCTGCCTCCTGCATGCCCCCCACTGGGGATGTGTCCACAGCCAAGGTACATGCCCTTGACCAGAATCAAACCTGGAACCCTTGGATCCGCAGCCTGATACTCTATCCACTGAGCCAAACTGGTCAGGGCAGAATTCTATTATTCTTTATCTGTCATTGCAAACACTCCTTTGTACAAGTTAAATGAGAAATTTATCTAAAAAATGTTAATAAACTGACACAAATAATACTTTTTGAATGTTTAGAACTTCCTCAAAGCAAGTGTCTATAATATTAGCTTATTAATTTAATTTTGATATATAGTTGAATATATTTTAAGATGCAATTCCACAATAATTTCTAGTCTCAATTTTAGTTACATGTTTTCCAGCCTTGTAGATTGGAAATCAGCAGACATATATACTTATTATTGAGTAATATAATGAAGTTATTTATAGCTCTCTAAGCCTTAATTTATGGATCTAGAAACCATGGAAATGGCAATGACTATATTGTAAGTGATTATATAAGGTCATATTGATACAGCATTTAGGGCTATACTTGGTTCATGGTAGCATACAATAAATGTTACTTATTGTTGCAAATATGTATAGTCAGTATTTGAAAAACTCCTCCTAATGACCAGGCCAATCTTTACTGTGCATGTAATTGGTTATGTTTGGCAAAAAAATATAAAATTGTTAAAATAATAAAATAAAAATGTTACTTCAATAGATTTTTACTGATTGCCATACGTGTATCTAAAGAGATAAAAAGAGTGCGCGTGCGAGAGAAGAGACCGAAAGAGAGTGTGTGTAATGTATTTCTCTCTCGTTCACGGGCATTTTGTTGTTGTTCTGATATATAGATATTTTAAAGCATTTGCTTAAAAATTGACTAAAATAATTAGAAATTAAATTGAGTCCACACAAGATAAAAATATGTAATATATCTTAAGGCTGAATTGTGAAAACGATAACAATTTTAGGGACACTGTAGATATAGCATAAATTTAAAACCAATTTATACCTAACTAGCATACCTATACTTATGGCAGAAATTGACTATATAATATTTAATAAATAAAACATTCCTAAGATTTAATATATTATTGATTTAATTTGCTCATGAAATGCTTTCACATTAGCGACAGGATAATTAACTATTTGGTATTATAAACAAGAAAGCATAATGGAGCTACTTAAAAATCACATTTTTAAAAAATTTAAAAGCAGTTTCCTTTACTCTTATTCTCACTAATTCACATTAGTTTAACTTGCAGAGAAGCTAGTTATAATGCATCAATATTATCTGAGCTATAGTAGGCTTTGCATTTTCTAGGGAATAAGATTTGAACCTATCATAAATAATATTGATGGACATAATTGCAGTTCCTTAGCAATTAGTGGGGATGGGCACAGAGCGGGGAATTATTTGTACAGAAATCAAATTTAGTTTTCAAACCTGTATTTATGATTTTGAAAAGAGCCAAGAACAGAAAAGAATTTAAATAGTTATTAGGGGTTTCATGGAAACTGAATAATTGAATGGTTTAAATGGGAAGCTAAATCTAAGTATAAAAAAAGATAACACTGAAAGAAACCATGAGAGATGTTGAAATAATATATTTTAAAATGAAGACAGCCTTTCTTTAAAAAAAATGACAAAGCAAATCAAAAATTATTTTCCCATTCTAAGGCCTATCTAGAGTTTTAAGATATTGCTTCTCTATTAGCTTTATTTTGACATTCAACTTTATAGAAGGTATAGAAGAAATGTTATTACTTCTTATAAACATTTCTATGTCCTTTTATTATTAAAATGTATTTTAAAATCTTAAATATCTTCAAAGCTCCTTCTCTCTATAAAATGCGTAATATATATAACTAGAGGCCCAGTGCATGGAACTCGTGGATGGAGGTGGGGGGAACCTCAGTCCAGCCTGCACCCTCTCACAATCTGGGATCTCTCAGGGGATGTCCAACTTCCAGGGATCAGGCCTAAACCGGCAGTTGGACATCCCTCTCACAATCTGGGATAGCTGGCTCCTAACTAATACAAAAAAAAAAAAAAGTTACACGCTGAAGGATCCATTTACAGGTAATTAGAGGAAGTAAAGAGTATAACCGATGGTGGGTCAGGATTAAAGCTTCCAAGATAAAATTGTGACTGAAATTCAAGAAGTTTTCCTAAGAAGTGGAAATGGTTTGCAAGTTGCCAAGGAAAGCTGGCAGCTGAAGGATGAAGCAGAACTAATTACAGGATGCAGATACCAGAGCCTGGCTAAGAAGAAAATTTGATAAAGAACTAAGCAAGAGAAGGAAAAGGCACCAGCTCACCTCAGCTACAATCCAGGCATGTCAGAGCTGAAATAGTGTTAGAATGAAAGATCTTCTTTGTCTAAACCATGTTTATTTAGAAATAACTAGCAGGCTCAATATTACAGGTATATAGGTTTGGAGTGGAGATGCAGCATATGATTGTCATAATAGTCTATACTTCTATTTTCCATGGTCGCAGTGTACCATGCCTACCAAATCCAACTAATTATGAATATCAACAGGTCTCACTTGGGTGCTATTCCATTGAGATTTGGGGGGGTGCTGTTTTCAAACAATTTCATTGTAAAATGATCTTGATGAATAAACTCTAAGAACAGCAATATTCTATTATATACTTTTATATGTTCATTTTAATCACAGAGATTTTTTAAAAGCATATAGAAAATGATAAATAATAATAAATCATAATTTACCAAAAAGGACCCAAAGTAACTACTGCTAAAATTTTGGTCTTATGTGTGAATGTGTATGTCTCTAGACATGTCTATATGATATACATATATGTAAGAGACGATTAAATGACAAATGACTACATTTAGAAAATATTATTGTATGCCTTGAAAACTCAAGAAAATAAATCTCATTAGTAATAAAAAGTTTTTAAAGAATAGGAAACTACTTTTTATTTAACAAATTAGAAATAACTAACAATAACAATATCTAATGTTGATAAAGGTTTAAGGATATGGATATTGTAAGAAGTGTAATTGTTTTAATGTTTTGTAGCATCATATGGCTATATAAGTCAAAGCTTTTAAGATAGCTTTTACTGTGATCTAGGAATATATAAAAAGCATGTGACATGAATATATACAAAATTTTATGAATAAGTATGTTAGCTAAAGGAATATTTCAATAATTATTATAAACATAATTTTCAAACTAATTAAATACATGATGATGTGGCTATATGATATAATAAGATACTACTATTGAAAATCGTCAAGTAGAGTATGATATAATTATGTAGTGAAATGTTCATGAAATGTCTTGCATTTTAAAGGTTCTAAAATGGTGACTGTTGCATCAACTCTTTTAGGATGTATTGAAATAATATTTTTTTAATTGAGAAAGTTATATTTGAAAACTTTATACTTTTAAAAGATGCACCAAGGTCAAAATAGTTTCTTAAGTACATATAAGGGTTCAAATAAACTCCTTTATTTTGATTAAATTAATTGGTCATATTGATAGTAATCAAATTTCTAATATGAAGTTCCTTGATAGGAGTGTATCTTGACTTTATGTAATAAGTTACCAACGAAATATCAGTGCTTTTATTTCCCTAGAATTAATCTTTTTCAACCTTGATGACCTGAACTCTTATCACACGGTTGCCAGAATCCATACAATAGAAGAATTGTCAAAAAAGTGAATAAATATTATATGGCATGTATATATTCCATAGTTATAAATGTACTGAGATTCTACTGAAATTAATAAAACAGAAATTAATTTAAAAGACTAATTGAAGTAAAGAAATTTTAAACAATGAGTAATTGAATTCTTAGTGGTGATTTATCATTATACATTTTTCCATCTAAGAGATAAAGTCAGCTTTTAGTAATTTGGGAATGTTATAATTTTATTTGAAACTACCCTAAAGGATAAAAAAAAGAGAGAGAGAAACCACCTAACACCCTAGTTTTGTGTCTACTCTTTTCTTCATGTGTTTATCAGTTTTGATATATTTGGTTGAGCTTTTTTAGGATACTTTTATCTTGGTGGCAGAATCATGGAAAACATAAAAAAAGATTTGCTGTATGGGGTTTCCATCCTTGTTTACATAAACTATACCTCCCATTAAAAGGTATATTCTATTTCCCCACACTTTGAATCTGAGTTGGAGTTGCCACTCACATCGACCAACAGAATTTAGTGGAATTGACCCTTTGAGACTTCCAAGCCCAGTCATTAAGAGTTGTTAGGTCTTCTTCTTTTGCTCACGGGGGACCCAGACACAATATAAGATGTTGAGGCTGCACATGTGAATTGAGAAAGAGGCTACATGGGGAAGAATTATGGCCTCAGATATATGAGAAGTCAGCTGACACTGTAAGAAGAGAGGGAGGCCCAGTCACCTCCACCACCCCAGTATTCAGGCCATCCCAACTGAGAAGCCAGCTATGTGAGTAAGGCACTCTTGAACATTCCAGCTGAGCTGAGCACCTCACTGAATGAACTGAAGGAGGACCTATCTACCAACATGTAAAAGAGATGAACTATCTCGTGAGGATGTCCAAATTTCTGACCAGCAGAGAAAAGAAAATGATTATCATTTAAGCCACTAAACTTTGACCTGTTAATTAGACAGTCTAATTGACTAAAGGAGGAGTTCCTAGTGTGCAATAAGAAACATAAGTAGTAACTAGTAAACTAGTTCTAAATTAGGCAACTAACTTACCTAGTTACCTGGTGTGGCTCAGTGGTGGAGCATCGACCCAGGAACCAAGAGATCTGAGGTTCAATTTCCTGTCAGGGCACATCTCACAGTAGGGGATGTGCAGGAGGCAGTGGATCAATGATGTTTCTCTCTCATTGATGTCTCTATCTCTCTATCCCTTTCTCTTCCCTTATCTCTCTAAAAATCAATAAAAACATACTAAAAAATAACAATCTAGATAGCTAGCATCCATAAACATAATTCAGTCTATAGGACTGGTCATTAAAGTGCCCTTTCAAAGGCAGATTTTCTTGACATGGACATAAATTGATATTTTCTATACATGTTATTGGTTTATACGCTATTTCTTAAAACAGGATTCTGCCCATAAATTAATACCTAATACCTTATATGCTATTTCTTGCAATATTTTACTGATATTGATACTAGAGGCCTGGTACATGACATTCAGCCCAACATGCGCCCTCTCAGAGTCTGGGACCCCTCAGGGGATGTCTGTCTGCTGGCGTAGGTCCATCCTCCCAGGGGAGTGGGCCTAAGCAGCGGGCAGACATCCCATGAGGGGTCCTTAGCACTGCTGTGGAGGTGAGAGAAGCTCCCACCACCACCACTGCGCTCACCAGCCTTGAGCCCAGCTTCTGGCTGAGCAGCGCTTCCCCTTTGGGAGCACACTGATGACCAGTGGGCAGCTCCTGCATTGAGCACCTGCCCCCTGGTGGTCAGTGCACATCATAGCAACCAGTCGTTCCGCCATTTGGCCAATTTGCATATTAGCCTTTTATTATATAGGATTGTCATGTTCATTAATAAAACATAAAATGTGTCTTATGGTTTGTTATATTATATTCTCTGTACAGGATATCGGGTAATTTGATTAACAAACTAAAGGGACATTTGAACCTAATTAAAATTAATAGCAGACTGGATATAAAAGGTCCATAAGAAAGAAGTTTGGATTGGATAAAGAATCCTAGTTGCCCCAATGACTTGAGGTTGTAGGCAAGCCAATTAGTCCTCTGAGGCTCTGACTCCCTTTCTTTAAACAGAGGAGGAGAGACCTGTTGATATCCAAATTCTTATCTAATCAAACATTCATCTGAACTTAAAGCACTAAGGCTCAAATTTTAGATTGAACATTTATTATAATTTATCTCTTAAATGTGTTCCATAACATAATGAATTATTATGTAGTTTTTAGATTTCTAAAGGTAATTTGTATGATGACATAGAATAGCAACTGGAGAGAAGACTGTCATGACTAAGATTAGGTGAGTGATATTAATTCTTTTTACTTAGAAATTAATCCTAAAACTTAAAAATGAGCCAGAGTTATATGAGCAACCCATTTTATAGGCCATCAAAACTCTTCTTCATTGATAAGAGTATTTCAATGCAGCCTAGACAAAATATTTTTTTTAAATTACAGTAAGTATTTCAAAAATATAGAAGTTAAGCTGGGAAAATACAGGAAAGAATGATTAAGATGGTGAAGTACTCGAACCCATGCTGTTATATGAAATTATTGAAATATATACTCTGAAAAGAGATAGGGGGAAGATGTGTAGTAAAGAGGATGGATTAATCCTTGTGGCCCTAGGAGAACAAGAATGGATGGGTGGAATTAAGAGAGACAAATTTGACTCTCTTATAGATGAACTTAAGATGTCTGTCATAAAGGGTCAATCAAGCAGAGATTATATAATCACTGGAGATAAATTCTTCCAAGTAAATTCAAAAACTGGTTTCATTTTCTGGTTATTCTAAGATTCCAGGTGACTTGTTATTATGCATAAAGGTACTTCTGATTTTAGAAGGAAGTTTGGATATAGATTGCTCCTCTTGGGCCTAAGTCAGTGGGAAGGGCAAAGACTCTGGGGATAATTAATATTGCAGATCTCTCCGGGGATAGTAGAACTAACTCCCAGGCAAATAGTCCCGTTACAGGTCTGAAGCATTCCCAAGGTTAGCCAGTCTTCAAAGACAAATACATTTCTCTAAATGCTCCTGCACCAAAATTACATCAATGTGTTCTTTAATTCTTGCATTTTAAAACCCATGATTTTCTTGTGGTGAGAGCCTCAGAGCCATTGGAGACCTCGAGGATGAAGATGTGCCAAGGCCAATTGTGGCCCAGACACATGTGCCAGCTGGATGGTCATGCTTGACTTTGGCTTTTTTATTTTCCTTCTTCTTGCAGCTCTGAGTAAAGGACCCTTTCTTGGCTTTATTGGGTCACTAATACTGGACTCTGGACTAAAATCACCTTTAGAACTCTGCTGTCACATGTCCCCCCTGAGGGAAAGTAAAATTTGTTTTCCTTTCTAAGGGATTTGACTGAAACCATTTTCCACCTCAGAGCCTCTGTTAAGGAATTCAGAGCTCCCTTTCAGATCCTTCACAGTTCTAAAAAGGAATAAAAGCTTTGCTCTGCATACTTCATAGCTTGGATATATGTCCTTATTAATGCTATGGGCTCCTGCCATGTCCCTGTGCTTGCCATGTCTGGATAAACTGCTGATGCACTGAAACACAAGTTATAAAAACACATTGTGATGAAACTAGTGTCAAAATTTTTGTTAGCATTCTGGCTTTCTAACTGGAAATTTAGTTTCATTGGCTTTCCTACAGTCCTTGTCAAACAATGCAGAGATAAGTGCTGAAGGTTTTAGCTCTGTAAAATTTTTCCACCTCACCTAGAATCATAGAACTTAGAAAAGACAATCCTTTGAAGTCACATATTACAAACCCGTCAATTAATAATTGAGGAGATAATTGCCCTAAGATGTTGAGTGATTGAGCGTAGAAGGCAAGAATCTTTATTCCTCGCCCAGGGCTCTTCTAACCGCACCCTGTTTATTCATAAGACATGCTCTCAGCCTCCACAGAGCTCCTAACTGGCTGTGTGTGACTAGTGTCTGACTCTATACTAGGGGAGTCTCTTACTGTACAAAGGGCCTCAAAATCAGGTTTATTGATTGAACTAGACACCAAATATAGTGTTATATATTAAATAGTCAAATATACATGAGCTTCTTTCCTTTCTAAAACTCCAAATGGAAAAAAAAAACACAATAAAACAAAATTATGGTATATCTTTGGCATGTAAGACAGGAAAACAATTGTTTATAGAATCTTTAAATTAGGAAAAGAAATACAAGAAACATCATGAGTAAGGGTAGCATGACAGCTTTAACTATAAGATTCAAGGTTTCATTTTTATATGTGGATTTTAGATATCAGGTTTGTATGCAGACATATTAACCCTGAATATTGGTTGTATAGGGGTTTTGTTTTGTTTTGTTTTCTGAACATTCTACATAATATAAATTGTTTTTTTTCATATTCAAATCTTTATGTAATAATATTTTTGTTAGTTTCCTTTCAACTGATAGATATTTATTATTGATTCAAATCATTTTTATGGCAAATGTTTATGTGTTGGGGATTTTCAGCTGTTTATCGTAGGACATCAAAAGGTATGATTAAAGAAATTTGGATTTCTTATCTTTGGGGACCAACTCAATGTAACACACATTTATTTAGTGCTTCTTTATAATGTTCTGTCTATATCTAAGGCTGATTAAGTTTATGCGTAAGAAAAATGATGTAGTAATACATATGCAGAACAAGGTACATAGGCTCATAGTCTGAGAAATGCAGAAGGGGTTCAAGATTGTGAGAAGCATCATGTGTCAGTGGGAGGCAATACTGTGCTGATGAATCTGGAGAGTAAGGGAAAGGCTTGGATTTTATTCTACTCTATGAATCCTTCTGCCTATCTTTAGTCATTTTAAAAAGTGAGATGATATTAATATGAATACTTTATAGGAGAAAAAAAAGCTCTGGAATAGATAGCCTGGTTTCAAACCTTAGCTTCCCCACTTACTTCATATGGAACTTTAAACAATTACTTCATCTTTCCATGCCTCAGGTTAGATATTTGTCAAGTGAGGATAATAATATAATAGTCTTCATTTAGTTCTTATGGGATATTAAGAAGTGTAATGTACTTATACTGAGTAAATCCTCAATACATTTGGCTATTATTATTATTATTATTATTATTACATTTGGCATTAAAAACCCATAATTTATACTTTATTTTAGTGAAAATTCTTCTTATTTCTGAAAACATATTTCTTAATATGAAGTACTTATTTAATTTTAACACTATTCTCTCTTATGACTTAAGTATAGCTTTAAATAAATTTGGATCTGAAGAGATAAGATTGTATTCCAAAAAAGAGGAGAGGGACCAACTTGATTAGGTCAGAATTTTGGCTCTACTAAATCCTAAGCATTTGATAATAAGAAAACAATTTAAATGTCAATAATTTAAATTTTCAGAAAATCATTTTATCAGCTGTAAAACAGGGATAATAATTCTCTACTGTTATGGTTTTATAAAGTTGACTATCACCAAATGGAACTAGAAAAGTAAGTAGTAAATCAACAAGGCAAGGTCTTGCAGGTGGTGTAAGGATTCTGGTTTTTACCATGCAAGCAATGGAAAGCTCTTTGGAGATATATAGTGGGAGAGAGAAATCATTAAATATTAATTTTTAAAAGATCTAGCTGACAACAATCTATAAAATGTATTGGAGGAAAGTAAGAGTGGGTGAAGAAAGTTATGTCAGAGTCTACTAGATGTAAACAATAGAATAGCTTAGTGTGAGTTATAGACACTAAAGATGGAGAGAGATGAATGCACTGAGACCTACCTTGGAGATAACATTAACTGGTGAAGCCAGTTTGGGAGGAAAGGGGATGGAAGGAGTTAAAGATGAAAAGCAGGTTTTGCCTTAATCATCGGGTAGAAGGCATCGAGCAGCACTGAATAAAGAGGGTATGAGTGGGGGGATGGGGTTAATGTGGGAATAAGGACACATATGTAAAAACTTAATAAAGAAATTTTAAAAAAAGAGCCACAAAAAAGGGTAAATATTGTTGAAGGGAGAGGAAGATCATGAGTTGGTTTTGAGAATCTATTGAGTTTGAGATGCCTCTGAAACACCTAAAGGTAGATGTGAAGTAGAAAGTTGCATAAATGGCCTGAACCTAAAAGAGGGGTGTGGGTTAATGGTATAGATCTGGCACCATTAGAAAACAGGTGTTGCCGAAGGCAAAGGAGTGTGACAGGTGAGTGTTCCAGCTGGAGGATGAGGAGAAGAGGAAGGGTGAAGACAGATCCTGGGGAAGTTTTTGTAGTTCAATAAAGGAAGATAAGCCATAATATAAGACTAAGGAGAAATAGCCAGAAAAAAATGAAAATTAGGAGTTTAGAAGGTTTAAAGCCAAAAGAACCTAATGTTTTCAGGAGAAGAAACTGATTAGCCATTTTGAAGATGACTTGGTGCTCTAATAAGCTAACAAGGTAAAAGGTTCTCCTGGATTTGAGGTATGTGCATATATATTTGATTTTAATAAACACAGGTTTGTGTTGCACATATAGTTTTATAATTTCTTTCATTAAGGTATGTGTCATTAGTGTTTTTCACTAAATATCTATCTAAATCATAATTTAAAAAAATATATTTTATTGATTTTTACAGAGAGGAAGGGAGAGGGATAGAGAGTTAGAAACATTGATGAGAGAGAAACATCGATCAGCTTCCTCCTGCACACCTCCTACTGGGGATGTGCCCACAAGCAAGGTACATGCCCTTGACCAGAATCAAACCCGGGACCCTTCAGTCCACAGGCCGATGCTCTATCCATTGAGCCACACCAGCCAGGGTGACATCATAATTTTTAATCCTCCATAAAGCAATACCTATCTATCCAGCCCCAGATATTATAAAACAGTCAAGGGACATATTCCAGCCTATAATTCCAAGCTGAAAGAGAGAAGCTCTCAAAGCACTCACTAGACGTGTGATCTGGGGTCTGTCTCTTCTAAGTCATAGTGTTGAAAAGGTTGGATTAGTGGATCTGTAAAATCTCTTATAGCTCTATAATTTCTGTTCTGTTCTATTTTACTCTCTTCTATTTTAAAACACTAACTGGTAACATCCTAGTAAATTCACCCTGTGGTAAATGTATTCATCTGATTATACTTAGGAGAAAACTGGGACAGGGAACATTAAGTGGCTAACACTGATTTATCGGGAGAGTGAGAGCCAGGGGCTGGGAACAGAACCCCACATGCCTCGCTCCAGCATGCAGAGTTCTCCGCTACTCAGCAGAACCGCGATGGTCACCCCACCCTGCCACTCTGAAATACTGACTTACCCAATTTGAACCTCCGAGGTTTCTGAGGTTTCAACATCACTAACCTTTATGGGCAAAAGCCTGCTTTCCAATCCCAGTGTGGCTTCCCCTGGACATCCCCTTTCCAGGCCAGGATCCCAGCTCAGCATTGGCAACAAACCTCTGCTCGCTGGATCCAGGACTGGGATCTCGCCTTGTTGTCAGGTCCCATTTTTATCTTTAGTGACTGTTGTGTTGGATCACTTTGCTGAAGCTGATTCCAACGTTATATTCGCTTTGACTTCTCTTTTGCAGACAGTTTTTTTGTCACAGTGTAATTTGTCTGGGGGTAGATTGGAGTCAGTGATTATAGACTACCGTTATGGTAGTCAGTGCAAACCTTGGCCTTTGCAGCTGTTTCTCTTTTGTGGTACATTTTTAAAGTTAAGTTTTATTAAAAATTTCATGAATATTCAATATTCATGTATGGTCAACAATAAAGAAAGGGAAAATACTTCATGGAATTCGTGAGCAAAATGGGAACTCAAATTAGGAAATCAAATGTCAGTTGTCCTGATTAGCGTTTTATACCAATATTAGGAATGGAAGGATGTCAGAGGTCTACACTGAATGAATCCGATTAGTAAAAAAGCAGGTCTCCATTGATGCTAGACCATCTTTATTTCACAAAGCACATCGGGGTAGCCATTTCATAATCTCCCTGGGTTATGGAAGTAATATTAATATATTTGAAAAGGTTTCATATCTTTAGAATATGTTCCCTTTTCGGTATACAGGTAATAGATGCTAATAAATAAGCTGGCAGTTTTGTGCTAAGTTGTCAACAAATTTTTAAAGTTGCTTAAAAATCGGGCAATAAAATATACTCTCGATAAGTCCTTATAATGTTTGATGGTGGATATTCAAGAAGCCTTTTAGGAATGGTAAACATTTCACCTTTTAAAAATATGAAGACAGAAATGAAGTAAGCAGATATTTATTTTTCTCAGGGGAAATTTTTTATTAACTTTTTCTTAAATAATAATTATCCAAATGCTCTGACTTCTGAACAAAATCCCAGTTTAATGCTCAAACCTACACTTTCTGGGCATCTTTATTTGAAGACTTCTAGTCACTTCACACTAAGATGATCTGAACCCAAATTTGATTTCCTCCTCTCATAAACATTTACTTCTCAGTTTTCCATCATGGTCAATGGCGTCTCCATTATGTTATATGTGTAAAATTTTACATGATTTTGACCACTCATAAGACTCAAGACATTTACCATAACTTCACTTTAAATGAGTTACAGAGTCACACAAATTTCTTAGAGTTAGAGACAGAGAAAAGAGAGAGAAAAAGAGAGGTCATTTGCCCATAATTTATACCACATACTTAAAAGTGGGATATCCCAGGGTCAGCATCTGGTAATTTTCAAATATCAATACTTTTTGTAACATTTATAACATAATAAGGTGTTTTGCTCATCATTTATCTTTTCAAGAGTTTTGACCTACTTATTATCATAGTAAACATTTTATGTCATAGCCCTAGCTGGGTGGCTCAGTTGGTTGGAGCATCATTCCATACACAGAAAGGTTGTGGGATTCTCTCTCACATCAATGTTTCTCTCTCTCTCCCGTCTCTAACATTGATTAAAAAAACATATCCTGTGCCACAGATCCCACTGAAATTATTCAGATTAACCAACTCTAAACCTGTTTAACCTGGCTTGCCTTCTCCTTTCCATGGAAACCATAATAAAGTCTCTTGTCCACAATTTTCCTTTTTTCTTAGCCTCCTGACCCAACCTGGTGCACATGCCCATCTCTCTCTGTCTGAGTAGTATGGTGTGTTATTTCTATTACTGTCTGTAAGTATGGCAAACGGTCTTTTCAATGCCATCTGTCTTGGTTAGCCTTGCCATAGTCAAGTAATAATAAAACAATATACTGATGTACATGCATTCTCTGGCTTAATTCTTATATCAAAACTCTGAGGAAAGTAAAAACAAATATCATCCATATTTGACAGATAAAGAAAAAGGAGCTTATGGAGATGAAGTAACTTTCCCAAAAGTACTCAACAGATAAATAAGTGGCAAGAATCCAAGAATTAAACTCAAAGCTATATAAAATTAAACTTCATGTCCATTATTTAGGTGACATGAGTGGGACTTGCCCAAAATTGTATCGGTGCTCTTTTAGTTTAGGAGTCAAAGGACACATGAGCTCTCAATGACATTTATGTAATGGCATAAAAGTTTAAAGATATTCCTCCAAAATTTTGCCATTTCCACTGTTTTTATGCTTTGTTTCTGGAATCATTTTTTTTTTCTCTTCCTATCTGCAAGGTTAGTTTTACAGAAAGTTGGGTGAGGATACTAGTACTCTTCATAATTCCTGTGAGTCAGTTACTCACTTTTAAAATTTGGTTAGCATGCCTGTGTTAGAATATACATGCATAACTAAATTAATTTCCCACTTCTTTAGTCTCCTCAGTGAGAACCCAAGAAAGGGATTTTGCATAATAATTTAATCCATATCTTGATGTTCCTAGCTGTAAGGATTTGGACTAATTGTGGTCCAAAATCAGAGGTCTGTGTTGACTCCAAATCTTCTCCTGTCTTCATTATTTTAAAGCTAAATCCAGACTTTATGTTATTTCACCTCTATTTATGTCTAAAAATAATTTAGATATTGGGTGGTGAGCACACAGTGCAATACACAGATCTTGTAACATAGAAACCCATACCTGAAACCTATATGATCATGTCAACAAATGTCACCTCAAAAATTTAATTAAAGCCCTGGCCAGTTTGGCTCAGTGGATAGAGTGTTGGCTTGCGGACTCAAGGGTCCTGGGTTTGATTCCTGTCCAGGGCATGTACTTTAGTTGCAGGCACATCCCCAGTAGGGGGTGTGCAGGAGGCAGCTGGTTGATGTTTCTAACTATCCCTCTCCCTTCCTCTCTGTAAAAAATCAATAAAATATATTGTAAAAATTTTTTAAAAATAATTATAAAATAATGAATATAATATTGATAAAGCAAATGAGGTAAATGTTTAAGAATTATGTGCTAACATAAAGTTCTAAATAGGATTTTAATATTTCCTTTCCAAAGATTAGGGAAGAAGGAAATTTAATCCAGGATTCACAGTTGGTGAATTACAATCCAGTTCCTCTGCCCTAATATGAAGGACAGTATAGGTTTTAAATTGTGCCCATTTTATTTATTTTCAATATATTTTATCTTCATTGTCTGCATTATTACAAATGTCCTGCATATCCCCCTCCCTCTTTGTCCACCTTCACCCAGACCCCACCCTCCACTGCTTCTGCCCTTCACCATACTATTGTCTGTCCATGAGCTATACATATATGTCCTATGCACCTCCTTTCATCCCATCTGTCCCACCCACCTCCCCTCTGGTATCTATCATGCCTCTGTATTCATGCCTCTGGTTCTATTATATTCTTCAGTTATTGTTGTTCATTAGATTACGTATAAGTGAGATCATATGGTTTTGTCTTTTGCCCATTTAAAATTTTTGTTAGCTTTAAAAAAGCTGGTGTATAATTCCCGAGGTTTGATTTTCTATTCTAGTCAAGAAAACGTGAACTATAGAGAAAAAGTAATAACCCAATCAATTCCATACATTTTTGTTATTTATAAACAATATTTAGCTTTGGCAACTAGTAGGAGTATGTAACAAATAATAGTATTAGTATCACAGTATCCTATATAATAAAGAGGGAATATGCAAATTGACCATCACTCCGGTCAATTTGCACCCACAGCTGAGGCTAAGTTCCCACAACGAGCCTTAAGGAGCAATCAGCAGGGACCTGAGACTGCACACCCACCCACCTCCTGCCTGGGGCTTGACAGGAGACCTCAGGTCATGCCCCCCGCCCTGGCCCCAGGCCAAGGGACCTCAGGCTGTGCCCCCCACCCAGAAGGACTTGATGGGGGCCCTCAAGGTGTGCCCTCTGCCCTGGTGCTGGGCAAGGGGACCTCTGGCCATGCCCCCCACACCAGCACCAGGCCAGGTAACCTCAGGCTGTGCCCCCTGCCCTGATGCCAGGCTGGAGGATCACAGGCCACTCCCTCCGCCCAGCAGGGCTTGATGGGGGACCTCAGGCTATGCCCCCCTGCCCTGGCACCCAGGGGACCTGAGGCTGCACCCCCCGCCCCCACCTGGCAGGGCTTGACAGGGTGGGACCGGCCGGGTCTGGATCTATCCCAATGAAGGGCGGCCATCCAGGTTTGGGTCTCGAGTGATTTTGAGGTGCACTGGGTGGTTGAAGACTTGACTCTGGGTTCCATGGTGCACCACAGACTCTGACAGGAGGAATATTTTCATATATGTTTTACTAATTTTCTTTAATGTCTGACACTTCTATTATAGAGAAAGGGCAAATAGCAATATTAAAATATTTCTTCTAATTAATCCCCTTTTAATGTGCATGCATTTCATGCACTGGGCCACTAGTTATTATATAAATGCATGTCATTTAAATGACTTTCAAATATTCAAATAATATTAAAATATTAGCTGAAATATGTAATTGTTATGGAGTAAATAGGTTAAGTAAAGTAGTGTTTTCTCCTTTAAATTAATTTGTTTTAGAGTACTTCTAAAACTTTAAGAAGTAAAAATTTTCTCCTGTCTTATATTCTGTAATTACTTAATTCTAGTTATCTTTAGAGGATTTCTGAAGGTTTTCACAAACAAGCCAATAATTTTTTTAAAGAATTTGGTGAGAAATTGTACAGAGAAATGCACAGTAAATAATCCTCAGATTTCCCCTGTAGGCATTTTGTAACTAAGGACCTTAAATTCCTATTGTCCTAACCTCATTTTGGAGATGAAGCAGAGTTAAAGGGATATTGAAGTATCTCAGGCCACATGAAGAGTTAATTAGTATCACTTAAATGTTCTGTTTAGTACAGTTCTCCCAGATGTATGTGAGGGGTGTATGAGATAGAGATATAACTTTACTGGGCAGACAATGAAATATAATAAAATAAGGCTTTCCAAGAAGAAGGGATATATTAAAAACAAACAAACAAAACACCTACACGACTAGATTATTTACAGGTCCTTGGAGGAATAGTTTTACGTAAGCACCAGGCCATACAGGAAAGCAGAACATAATCATTTATAAAATGATTGCATGGTGCATAATCATTTATAAAATGAGGAGGTGCAATTGAAATTGAAGCTGATAATTAACCTCATGAAAAAAGAGGGTAAGGGGAAGCCGAAATGATCTTTTTTTTTTTTAATTTAAGCCTGCCAGTTTTAAGGCATTAACAAACTACCACAAAAATATCATAGCTTGTACCTAAATTTATGAAAGACTATCCTCTACTCATCAAGCACTATTGTGCTAAATAACCATTTAAAATGTCAGTACCAATGACATTTTATATGTTTCCTATACACTAACTTGTGAAGTTCTGAAAATAAATTTTTCTCCCAATGACTTTAATATTTGATTTTAAGGACCATGGGAACCTAGTTTTTAGTGTGCTGACTAAATACACTCAATACACTAAATATTCTCTCTGCTGTGATAGGCTGCACGTGATTGTTCTGGAAAAATAATTAGCTCATTCATGCATACATGCATTCATTCGACTGAACACAGGCATGGTTAGATGTTAAAGATATAGAAATAACAGGTATAATAATTGGTTTAATAATTGGTTTCAGGTAACAATAAGGTTGCTATTGATCTGTTCCTGGGAATAGAAGTATAAGCTATACGCATAATAGGGTTTTTAAATGCCTAGCATCTCTCTCTTCTGGTAACAACAATCTCGTTTTGCTTTGATGAAAGAACTGTTTTCTCATAGAGTTCAGTCTGGTGAGACTGTCCCTCACCAGGCCCCATGCTTACCCTGTCAGGATATGGGCATCTGACCCAGGCGAGGCTCAATGTTTTTCTCTGGAATTTGGCTCTTGATTAGAGTGCTTGAGAATCTGAAAAGGTTGAATTATTTGGACTCTGTTCTCTACAAAAACTGTTCACCAGTTTCTACTACCTTGGCTGCTGGAGCTGCCCTGGTTTTTTGCTCTTCAGTCTAACTCTTCAGTTTTCCCTTTGGTTTGTCTATAAGTAAATTCCCCTCTGCTCCCCATGACCAGAGTCAGTTTCTATCTTACAACAAAATGGCCTGATACATATAACACGATGGTAACTTTTTCATAGCAATTTAATTTGTATTGAGAAATGTCATTTAATACCTAACAACTCATACTTTTTAAATTGCCCATCTCATTGAATAAGTGATTTCTTTAGTTGTCTTTCCCTTCTTCAACAGTAGAACTTAAATATAAAAAATAGTTTCCTCTCTCCAAGAATTTCATTTGTAAATTTTTCATCCAGTCTTTCCTCAACCCATTCACACTGCTGTTTTCTATTGTAGGTGTTCAGTTTCATGCTTGACACCCAGGGTTGCTCTAAAATCTTACAGATAATAGATATGTAGGGAAAGGGGGGAAAATGTACTTTACATTTTCTTGTTATATTATTTCTTGGGGCTTTTTTGGTCAGGTATTTCTTAAAATAATTTTTGAAAGGATATGTAAAAATCCTGAAATATCACCTATCCAGATGTGGGTGCAGGTGTAAGAGAGGGTAGTTTTATTTATTTTATTATGACAAAAACAACACTAAATGGGATGTGCATTTTTTCTTTCATCTAGTGTATGTCCTTAACAAAATTATTTAAAATCTATTCCAGTCATTTACTCTTCTATAAACTAGGACTAATGATAGCTTAAATTTAATTAAGAAGTATGATTTTATGTATATGTAGGCACCAGAGGAGCTCAGAGTCCAACCCACAGTTAACAGAAAGGTCAATGTGAGAAAAGGTAGAGTCAGATAGACAAGAAGACTTTTCCTTTAGAAACCAAGCACAGGAGCAAGGCAATTTTCATACTTATAATCAAGTAAGTTTGGCTGGATGCTCTCCTCCTCTAGGAAGGAAAACAAAATATTTTAAGGACTTGAGTGACAGAAATGCACTTCATCAAATGAAGGTAGCATTAACATAATGAGTTGGAAAAGAGAAAGAAAGTGACAAGGAGGGAGACGATAGAGCCTAGTAAGAAGAACAGGATGACAAGAATTCATTTACAAAATTTTCTAGAATGGGCAGGAATTCCATACGCAACACATCTATCTGTAAACCTTATTCTCTCTTCCTACAAGAGCAAACACGGATCAGGGGAAAGAGAAAAAAAACCTCAGAAATCTGTTGAACTCTTAATGTGAGTTTTCCATTACAGATTTCCTGAAATTTCACCTGCTTGTCAACATGGATATCAGTGCTTTTCACATAAAGACCACAGACTAAATTCATTTGCAATGTGTTCTGGTTTTTCCATTGACCATTGAGAAGTGTCATTAAAGAAAACAAACCTGACATTCAGCGAAGCCCATGATTGTTCTTCAGTATGCACTTCATGAGACATGATCTCAGCTAACGTAAGCTCTTGTTTCGCACCTTCTTTCTGATGGAAAAGGCAGTTAACTGACACTGCAAACCTGAGTAATCTATTTGTTCAAAATCACCAGGGGCCTCGAGCATCAGAGCTAAAGCTAAAGTGCTTTTAAGGGGCAACCCACAAGTTCTTTCAAATTAAAATATCACAAGAGTATAAAACACTTGGACCTAACAATTTAGAGACCGTTTTTCCATGCATTTATATAAATTCCTGAATAGTGGTCACTTAATTATTACAAATTTTTGTCATTGACTGAGAAATAATTGTAAGAGAATATAAATGAATGGGTACCCACACATTTAATAGCTGTTCTGTTAGGCAAGTGATTTCATCTCTCAGGGCTTTAAATAAATTGTCTTTAAAATGAAGACAAATTTGCATGGTTGAAACTTAAATGTATGACCTTCACACTAAACTCTTTCCATATGTTATATTTGGGTTTTTATACTACTATTTACAATAATTCAGAAGAGAAAACGAGAGAAGATACATGTAATAATAAATTATGTGATTTACTATTATGGCACATAAATTATTTGGGGTGGAAGCTGGAGGCTATAATGTCAGAAAATTTAAAATGTTTAGAAATTATTTTGTTCACTCCCTCATTTAGAGAGGGTTAATGGCAGACATTAAGTTGCTCTAGGCTACATAGCTGATATCAGAGATCAGGGATTTAAACTTAGAATCTGGTGCTCTTCCTCCTTCTAAATCAATTACTTTCTAATTCATCTTTACTTCCATCATTTAAGATGGGTCATTTGATCTGTAGCATCTCTGGCAGGGGCTACTTGTGTTTATCCTCAATTAATGACTGGTATCCTAAGCCTGCTGCTTATATATCAACCTTGACTCTTTCTAATTTTATCCCTGATGTCCATGAAAATAATACTGCCTGAAGTTTATTTAGAAAGTATTTTAAGTTTATAAATGGCCTTTATTCTTGTTATATTAAAATAGGGGCCCAGTGCACAAAAGTTTTTGTACTTTGGAGGTGGGGGGGTCCCTCAGCCTGGCCTGTGCCCTTTCACAGTCTGGGACCCCTCAGGAGATATCCACCTACTGGCATGCCTGGCCAGCCTGGGTGAGGGGTTGATGGCTGTTTGCAGGGTGGCCAAGCCCCCACAGTGGGAACTCTCACCCCATGGGGGTGTGGCCAGCCTGGGTGAGGGGTTGAGGGCTGTTTTCAGGCTGCCCACAGTCCCTTCAGGGTTCAGGTCCTACTGTGGTTCCTGGCCAGCCTGGGTCAGGGGCTGATGGCTGTTTGCAGTGAAGCTGGCTGGAAACTGGTATCTGGGATTTATCTAACTTCTAAAGTTGAAACTTTGTTGCTCTAACTGGAGCCAGTGTCGGGTTGCCCCTAACAACCCAAGCTTCCAGTGCTTCCTTGAGCCCTAGGCTGGAAGCAGGTCTCTGGGGTTTATTTATCTTCTATAATTGAAACTTTGTTGTGGAAACTTTGTTGCCACAGCCAGCCTAGGCAGACAGAAACCTTAGCTTCCTGCATGGCCAGGGCAAGCCTCCTGCTTGTTCCAGTTCCGTGGCTGCTGGCTGCCACCTTGGCTGGGTTAATTTGCATACAATCACTCTGATTGGCTAGTGAGCATGGCTTAACTGGTGGGCGTGGCTTAGGTGCCTCAGAGTGATGGTTAATTTGCATATTACTCTTTTATTAGATTAGATGCTCCTCATAATTGCACCAGGAGAAATGCAAGAAAGATATTATGATTCCTGTTTCCAAGAGATTAAATGACTTTCCCCATGTCGCAGAGGAACCAAGCTTCCTGTCCCTAATTTTACAGCACTTTTCAATTCCCTGGGCTGCTACAGGGACACCAAGACAGATGACCTGCTACTGCCAACTGACACAGCACCTATCTAGCCTGGCACAGATGACAAAAAATTGGCAGCCTGAAAAATACAGTCCCTTCTCTAAAGAATATAAACATAATTATATAATAAATTATACACTCATTTAAAACCTCATTAAGCTGTTTTTAAATAATTTTACCATTTTTAAATAATGTCATTTGTAGCAGGGAAGGGGGAAGGAAAGAGAAAAAGAATAGAGTCTGACTCTTGGGTTCTGAGCCAGACAAACCAGTCAGAGAAGAATCAAATATACCTTTTCCTCCTTATCCATCAAATGAAGCTAATGAAACTTGACTAATGAAGTAATTTGCAATGTGCAGTGGTGGAGAATGGCAGACCTCAGCAACGGGAGCCTGAGAGGACAGAGGCATGCTGCTTTGTACCCTTTAAATAGGTTAATCATACCTCAGAGAAACTCTAATTTTACTTTCTAAGTACACTAGGATTCAGGGTCAATTTTATTTTATTGTTGCTTTTTAAAATAATAAAAGTAAATTCCTCATGAATCAGTTAATTCTTGAAAATATATGTTGTCTTATAAAATAAATTTCACTTTTCTATTAATTTCTATGTGTAGTTCAGAAAGGCTGTGTCTGCATTTATTGTGGAACTAAAATTGTCAGGGGCTCCTCTTTCATAGATATTCATCTTCTCAGCTTATGAGGGGTACAATGATCTCTACACAAAAACTGAAATAAAGTGAAAAATAATTTTGGTTAAAAAAAAAAGGAATATGACTTTGCCCACAATCTGCCACATTCCCCTGATTTTTAGCATGAGAGTTATTGTGAATCAGGTTTTTCTAAATCAGTGCACTCCTGACAGCAGAAGTTATAGGAAACAAAATATAGATTTCCTCAAAAATGCCATCTATTATGGATACAAGACATGCTGGAGTTAGGACACTCTGTTTTTATCTTAATCTACTTCTGTTATTTTATTGTATTAATTTGGAAACATGATAATAGAGTGGTTCTTAGTGAGCATTTGTTAGAAGGATAAATAAATGAATGGATGGATGAATAAAACCTCATTTTTTTTTCTTTAATGAAAGAAGGAACTTCATACCCTGAGGAAATCACTCATAAAATATTTATTGTTTTGTGTTTTTCTTGCTATTGTTTTTGTTTTTCTAAATAAATAATATAAGTTACTAAATAGGTCCAGATGTCTCAATTTCAGTGAGTGGACTCCACAAACATTAGTTTTTCCATTTTCTATTTCTCAAATTAATAAAACTTACAATACATTGTTTAAAGTCAACTAGAGACATTTAGAAGCGACAAAGACCATAAAGGACGAAGGCCCAAAGACAGGTAGAATTATGAAGTTCTCTCTAGGAGCCATGGCAGCATGGAGAAACATTGCTGAAAACAGGGTCACATTTAACAATATCCTCAGGTATGAACCAATCTGACTTATAAGATATGACATTTTTTCTAAAGGAATCTGGTTTATTTTAAATCTCCATTTATTCAAAGGCAGATATCTGAATGAAGATGTTGCCCTTCAGCATTGCTGTTTATTTAATCCCTTTAGACTCAGGCAGGAAATACATTATACTACCAGTAAGTTCATGTAGCATCAGAGATCCCAAGAAATGAGGCCAGAGATTGAAACAAACTGCAGAAATCGGAGGAACACAGCCTCCTGTGTCTGCCTCTAACACTGCTGAAGGATGTATTTGTCCACAAATACATTAAATATCCTAGCCTTTCTTGCATCTGTAAATGAAGCAGCTACATGTTCTCTTGATTGTTTTCTCTACTTGAACTTTTCCTGGTCAACCAAAGACCTAGGTTGCAGTCCAAGCCATATCTAAGTTCTGGTATCCTGGAACAATTCTTTTTTAATGTAGAGATACATAGTCTTAAACTATAAAATGCCAGGACTAAATTAGGTATTTTTCAGATCTTAGATTCTATGGGTCAATGAATTAGAAAATAAATATTTTGAAGATCTATTAAAAAGCACATACATATAAAGGAGCCATTTTTTAAAATTCATGAGCTCTCAAAAATCTTGGACAATCTTAAAACTACTATAAAATCTATGCAATAAGAGTGAAGTTTGTTTTTCATGATCATTCCATACACATCATCTTTCTCAGGTGGAGACGTATTTTTGACAAGGAGAGGTAGAATCTCATATTATCAACAAAACTGGGTTTACCTTAATCAGGCACAGTGGTTGGTAAATACCTTTAAAAATAATAAAAACTCTATTTTTTTGTGTGTGTGGCAGAATTTTCTGAGAGTTCTCCTAAGGGCAGAATGATTTCTCCAGTAGAGAGCCTTATTGAAGTACCCATGAGTCCTGTGGTTTTATAGCTTGGGAAAGGAAAGTCTACATTAAAAAAAGCCTCACATCTATGGCCAGACTCAAATAGTTGGGTACCAATGACTTTGGTTCCTGATCTTTTATAGATGAAACTTGATAAAAAGTTTCCATCAGCTGCTGTTCTTTCATTATAAACTAGAGGCTCAGCACACATAGAGTTGTGCGTGGTTAGGGTCCCTAGGCCTAGCCTGGTCTCAGTCACTGGTCTCTGCAGCCCTGCGACGCTACGTGAAGATCCCCACCCTGGGATGCTCTGCCATGCTTGTGGCCCCTTAACTGCTCCACGAGGCTCCGCCCTCCCTGCCTCTGCTCTGTGAAACTCCCTGGCCCCTGGACTGCTTTGTGAAACTACCCCCGCCCTGTGACTCCGTGACTGCTCTGCGAAGCTTGCTGCTGCCCTGAGAAGCTGGCTGCTGGATGCTCTGTGAAACTCCCCCCACCTCGCCACTGATCTGTGAGGCTCCCCCAACCCCGCGAGTGCTCTGCCACACAGTGACTACTCCATGAAGTTTCCCTGGCCCCATGACAGCTCCTGCAAAACTTCCCCACCCTGCCACTGCCCATTGAAACTCGCTGCCACCCGGTGACTGCTCCATTAAGTTCACTGCTGCCCCGCAAAGCAGCCCACTGCTGCCCAACAGTCCCCAGTCCCACCTGCTGCCACCCCCTGTCACGGTGAGTGGCTTGGGGGTTGTGGGGACGGGGGGACCAAGAAGTGCTCCTGCACTTCATGGTGACTTGTCGTCCATTCAGTCTTTTCAGTCGTGACGGCACCTGGCTCTTTATATATTAGGATCTTATTTACTGGTAATTGAATTTTCTTGCTAGCATTTTCAGAAATAGTTGTATTTCACTAAATGAGTAGTTATCTTTTTGTAAGACATTTACAGAATATCTAAATCATGACATGTTCTTTCCTATTACTCCATTGAAAATTATTAAATTCTTCTGGGGAGTTTTTAAAGTAATTATATAGAGACATTTATTCAAGTAAGTATTATTGGATATCTTGTCTTAAACTAGAAGAATTGAATCAAGTTCCACCAACTATCCTCTGTAACACATTAAAATTTACTTATTGATACTAAAAAAAATTACATACTACCGATTGTATTCAGTATAATGACTATTCCATGGCCTTTGTTCTCAAGAGACATAGGTATTGAAAATGAAAAGAAAAATTTTATAAGAGTGAAATAAACAGAATATCATAAAAATTCAAGGCAGGGATGGAAATATTCTATTTATAAATCATAGTAGTGTAGAATATTATACAGAAATATGTCTTCCACATTATTTGTTCCATTTCATGTCTATAATAGTTTTAGGATATTCTAGGTGATCTAAATATGAATAGAGGATTTGTCATTTGAATGCTAAGGCCATATGTGATCACAAAACTTTCTAACAGTAAGTAGTACAGGAAAAGATGAAAACCATAATTTTAAACTTGGTCACAGTAAAAAAAAATAAATGCCCAGTGCAGACACAGAGCCCTGGGCTAGATGCCAGAGAACTTGGATTTCGCTCCATATCTGACAATAAAAAGTCACTCCTCAACTCTGAAAGATCAGTTGCAGTTTATAATCTATAAAAATAGTCCTACCAAGGTAATCTTAAAAATATGTTAAGCTCTAACAAAATATATGTCATTACATTCATGTAAATAGGCCCATAGCCTAAATATCCTATCTAATAGAAGAGTAATATGCAAATTAGTCATCACTCCATGACAAAGATGACCATGCCCGTAGCCATAAGATGGAGGCACCCAGTCTGCCTCAGCCCCACAACTGAAGTAGCCAGGCCTGTTAGCCAGGCAGATGGTGGGGGAGGCGAGGGGCAGAGCCAGAAATCACAGGGACCTGAGAAGAGGTGGAGCCAGTGATCCAGGGGTTTGGGGGTCTTCTGCCCAAGCCTGCAGCCTTGGGCAGAGACCTCCAGCCTGGGAAGGGGCAGAAGTATCAATGGCAGGGACTTGGGAAGGGGCAGACTGGTGACCGCAGGGGTTTAGGGGTCTTTTGCCCAGGCCTGCAGCCTCGGGCAGAGACTGCAGGCCTGGGAAGGTGCGGAGCCGGTGATTGCAGGGGTTTGGTGGTCTTCTGCCCAGGCCTGCATCTTAGGCCAGAGGCTATAGGCCTGGGCAGAGGTGGAGCTGGGATTGGAGGGGAAAGGGTGGAGCCGGTGATGGGAGTGAACTACAGGGGAAACACCTTTTCTTAACGCTCACTGGCTAAGCTCCATGTATGCCACTGGTAATGTTCTTAGTAACTTGGGTAATAAGAATCCAAAAAGGCAATCTAGTATTTTTCCACCACATTCCTGAAGAAAAAAAATGAAGATCCACTGCTGGAAGGCTAAGAAATGTCATATCCTGCCCTAGCTGGTTTGGCTTAGTGCATAATGCCTCAGCCTGCTGACTGCAGGGTTGGGTTCAATTCTAAGCAAGGGCATGTACCTAGATTGCAGGCTCCTCTCTGGCCAGGGCTCAGGTGAGGGCTCATGCAAGAGGCAATCAATCAAAATGTTCCTCTCACTTTGATGTTTCTCTCTATTTTTCCCTTCTCTTCCACATTCTCTAAAAATCAATGGAAACATATCCTCAGATGAGGATAAAAAAAAAGAAATAGGAGAGGAAGATGGCTGCCAAAAAGAAGGCAGATTGAAAGACAGTGAGAGAGAGGGAGAAGGAACGGAGAGTGTGTGGATGTACCAAGCATGGAAATTTGTGGGTATGCGACAGCTATACTCCAGAGGACTGTTGGAGAACCCGAATGGGGCTCCCTTAACCAGGCGCTGCCCCCACTGCTGCTGAAATCTCTCCCGGAGCTGCGGACTTCGCTGTGGGGACCGGGCCATCTTGGGTGACTGTTACCAGAAACGTATATACTGCAAACAGGACACCCAGGGACCAGCCAGGAACCCAGGAACACCAGAGCTCAAACCAAGAATACTTGGACTCAGACGAGCCCTGCTCATCCTCATGGAAAGGTCAGATTTTGCTTGTTAAAAGCGTGGTTTGTATTCCAGGTGGGAGAGTTGAAAGCGCATAGGAGAAGTCTCTGCGCAGCAGAGTCTGCGCCCCCTCCCCTCGGGGCTAGCGCGCGCTCCACAAAGTCCGGGACTGTAGGCACCAGTGCGACCCAAGTGTGGGAAGGGGCCCCACAGGTTGCTAGCAGAAGGGAACCCCCAAAAAAACCCACCCCATAACTGAGCTGGACACGAAAAGACAGCCTCGGTTTTGGGTCGCGGAGAAGAGACATTGGGAGAGTCGGGCACAGACCTGGAGGGGGAGAGTTGTGTGCAGAGCCTGCACAACTCCCCTGAGGGGTTCCTTTTTCCCTCCCATTGTTAAATGCAGACTTGGGATTATTAAACCTAACACATAGGCGCACCCAATTGGGGTCGCTCAAGGAGACTGCAGGGGAAAACCCTGTTTGTGTGTCTTGAGAAGCAGAGCAGGGAGCGACGGACTCGGAAACCAGCTCTAGGGCAGTCCATTCCACCAAACTTGTATTAAGTGCGACAGGGGAAATCAAAACCTAAATGCCGGCTAGAGAGGTCTTATAGCCGGAGAGATCACTCCAGAAACACTGCCACCCAGAGGCTGATTCACAAACTGGCTCTTCTGTAAACACAAAGGCAAAAATACTGCCGACTTTTAAATCAGGACTGGTTAACCACACAGAGGAGCAGTGAATCGCAGGAAACTTCAATACTCTCCTGACAAGACAAAGGCATACCAGCCAGAAGAGCAGAAGAAGTGAATGACCCTCACTGCTGCACATTTTTCTATCTTTTTTAAAATTTTTTTTCTTCAAATTTTTTTTCTTTTTCTATTTTTCCTTTAAGAAACAATTTTTGTCTTTTTTCCTCACTGGATTTTACCTTTTTAATTATTGTATCTTTATTTTTAATCAATATTATTACTATTTTTTTATTTTTCTAACAGTCATTTTATTTTATCTTTATTTTATTTTGAAATTAGTGTCCTTCATTCTATTTTCAGATTTCATATAGC
>PVJC01001813.1:0-87585 GCA_004026665.1 Murina feae
AAGGACAGGGACGTTTGGGGGGGGGGTAAAAGAACAGCCAAAGGACTTTTATGCATGCATTTTAGCATAACCAATGGACTCAGAACACTGGGGGGTAGGGGAGGCGGGGGGGAGGGCAGGGGAAAAAAGAGATATATGTACTAATGTTTGTCAAACTGTATGTAATAAAAAAATGAATTCAGCAATGTAGCAGGATACAAAATTAACGCCAAGAAATCTGTGGCATTTCCATATATCAATACTGAACTTACAGAAAGAGAGACTAATAAAGCAATCCCATTTACCATCACACCAAAATATAAGATACCTAAGAATAAACTTAACTAAAGAGGTAAAAGACCTCTACTCAGAAAACTACAGGACATTGAAAAAAGAGATAGAGGAAGACATAAACAGATGGAAGAACATTCCATATTCATGGATTGGTAGAATCAATATCATTAAAATGTCCATATTGCCCAAAGAAATCTATAAATTCAACTCACTCCTCATTAAAATGCCAATGGCATATTTCACAGACCTAGAATGAACTCTCCAAAAATTCATCTGGAATAAAAAACACACAAACAAACAAAATAATACCCAGATAGCTGCAGTGATCCTGAGAAAGAAGAACAAAGTAGGTGGAATCTCAATACCAGATATCAAGCTGTATTACAAAGCCGCTGTTCTCAAAACTGTCTGGTACTGGCCAAGAACAGAAATATAGATCAATGGAATAGAATAGAGACCCCAGAAATCAACCTGAACTAATATGATCAATTAATATTTGACAAAGGAGGCAAGAACATACAATGGAATTAAGGCAGTCTCTTCAATAAATGGTGTTGGGAAAATTGCACAAATACATGCAAAAAAATGAAACTAGATCACCAACTTACACCATACACAAAAATAAACTCAAAATGGTCAAAGGACTTAAATGTAAGACTGGAAACCATAAAAATACTACAGGATTTCAAAGGCAACAAAATCTCAGACATATGCAGAAGCAATTTCTTCACCAATACAGCTCCTAGGGCATTGGAAACTAAAGAGAAAATAGGCAAATGGGACTACATGAAAATAAAAAGCTTCTGCACAGCAGAAGAAACCATCAACAAAAGAACAAGAAAGCCCACTGCATGGGAGAACATATTTGCCAATGTTATCACTGATAAGGGTTTAATCTCCAACATTTATAGGGAGTTCATACAACTTACCAAAAGGAAGATAAACAATTCAATAAAAAATCCTACTATTTAGGCAAAGTACCTAAATAGACACTTTTCAAAAGAAGACATTCAGAAAGCCAAGAGACATATGAAAGCATGCTCAAAGTCACTAATCATTCGAGAGATGCAAATCAAACTAACTCACACCTGTAACAATGGCCATCAACAAATCAACATATGACAAGTGTTGGAGAGGATGCGGAGAATAAGGCGCCCTCATGCACTGCTGGTGGGAATGCAGACCGGTGCAGCCACTGTGGAGAACACTATGGAGTTTCCTCAAAAAGTTAAAAATAGAACTCCCATTTGACCTAGTGATCTTACTTCTAGGAATATATCCCAAGAAACCAGAAACACCAATCAGAAAGGATATATGCATCCCTATGTTCATAGCTGTACAATATATCATAGCTAAGATTTGGAAACAGTGTAAGTGCCCATCAGCAAATGAATGAATTAGAAATCTGTGGTACTCTACACAATGGAATACTATGCTGCTGTAATAAAGGAACGCTTACCATTTTCCACAGTATGGATGGAACTGGAGAGCATTATGCTAAGTGAAATAAGCCAGTCAATGAAAGAAAAATACCACATGACCTCACTCATTTATGGATAATAAAGACCATTATAAACTAATGAACAAAAATAGATACAGAAGCAGAGCAGCATTAGACAGATTGTCAAACTACAGCAGGAAGGCAGGGGAGGGTTGGGGGGGGTAAGAGATCAACCAATTGACTTTTATGCATGCATATAGAGCCTATCCAATGGACACAAAACAATGGAGGCCGAGGGAAGGTCAAGGGGAAAAAAAGGAGACATATGTACCACTCGTTGTAATATTTTAAGCAATAAAACAAAAATTTTTTTAAAAGACCACTGGCATTATATAGGGAAACTCAGTACTATTCTTGCAACTTTCCTACTATGCTTGCTAATTCTTTTTGCTACTACTTTTCTAACTGTAGTTCAAAATAAAAAGTTTAAGGTGAAAAAACAATGCAAATAAACAAACACTTGGAGGCTAAATAGCATGCTATTAAACAAGGATTGGGTTACCAAAGAGATAAAAGACGAAATAAAAAGCATCATGGAAACAAATGACAATGAAAACACAATAATCCAAAATCTATGGGACACAATGAAAGCAGTTCTGAGAGGGAAGTTCATAGCTCTGCAGGCCTACCTCAAAAAACAAGAAAATTCATAATAAATTACCTAACCATGCAATTTAAATAATTAGAAAGAGAGCAACAAGAAAAACCCACAGTATCCAGAAGGAAGGAAATAATAAAGATCAGAGCTTAAATTAATGACATTGAGACCAAAAAGAAAATAAAAAAGATCAATGAAACCAAGAGCTGGTTCTTTGAAAGGATAAACAAGGTTGATGAACCTCTCGCCAGACTCACCGAGAAACAAGAGACAGGACCCAAATAAGCAAAATCAGAAATAAGAGAGGTGAAGTAACAACTGATCCCACTTATATACAAAGGATTGTAAGAAAAAAAATTCTATGAACACTTCTACTCCAACACACTGGACAACCTCAATGAGATGGACACATTCCTAGAAAAATGCAAGCTTCCAAAACTCAATCAGGAAGAATAAAAAAACCTGAATAGGCTAATAACTACTGATGAAATTGAAACAGTAATCAAAATGCTTCCAGCAAACAAAAGCCCTGGACCAGATGACTTCACAGGGGAGTTTTACGGAACATTCAAATAAGAACTAAAACCAATCCTTCTCAGATTATTCCAAAAGATTCAGGAGGAAAGCACACTTCCAAGCTCCTTCTAGGAAGCCAACATTACTCTAATCCCAAAACAATATAAAGGCAGCACAATGAAAGAGAATTACAGGCCAATTTTCCTCATGAACATAGATGCTAAAATCCTCAACAAAATTCTAGCCACTCGGATCCAGCATTAAATTAAAAAGATCATACACCATTACCAAAAGGAATTTATTCCAAGAATGCAAGGCTGGTACAATATCTGCAAATTAATAAACGTAAGAAATTGAGAGACCAAAATCATATATTCAGCCCTGACCAGTTTGGCTTGGTGGACAGAGGATCGGCCTGCGCACTGAAGGGTCCCGGGTTTAATTCCAGTCAAGGGCATGTACCTTGGTTGCAGGCACATCTTCAGTGGGAGGTGTGCAGGAGGCAGCTGATCAATGTTTCTCTCTCATCAATGTTTCTAACTCTCTATCTTTCTCCCTTCCTTTCTTTAAAAAAAATTAATACAATTTAAAAAAACCACATATTCATGTCAATTGATACAGAAAAGGAATTTGAGAAAATCCAACACCCTTTTTTGATAAAAATGCTCAGCAAAGTGGGAATGGAAAGATCATACTTCAACATTATAAAAGCCTTATATGACAAACCTGCAGCCAACATCATACTCAATGGGCAAAAACTAAAACCATTTCCCTTAAGAACAGGAATGCCCACTTTCACCACTTCTGTTCAACATAATACTGGAAGTGCTAGCCAATGCCATCAGACAGGAGGAAGAAATAAAAGGTATCCAAATTGGAAGAGAATAAGTACAATTGTCATTATTCGCAGATGATAGGATACTGTACATAGAAAACCCTAAAGACTTCATCAAAAATTATTAGGATTCATAAATGAATTTGGCTATGTAACAGGATGCAAAATTACTGTCAAGAAATCTATGGCATTTTTATACATCAACAGTGAACTTACAGAAAGAGAGATTTAAAAAAACAATCTCATTTACCATTGTGAAAAAAAATTAAGATACCTAGGAATAAACTTAAATGAGGAGGTAAAAGATCGTTACTCAGAAAACCACAGGATGTTAAAAAAGAGGTAGAGGAAGACATAAACAGATGGAAGAACATACCATATTCATGGATTGGTGGAATCAACATCATTAAAATGTCCATATTACCCAAAGCAATCTATAAATTCAATGCACTCCCCATCAAAATACCAATGGCATATTTCACAGACCTAGAATAAACTCTCCAAAAATTCATCTGGAATAGAAAAAGACTCAGGACAGCTGAAGCTATTCTGATAAAGAATAAAGGAGTAGGTGGGATCTCAATACTAGATATCAAGCTGTATTACAAAGCCACTCTTCTCAAAACAGCCTGGTACTGATGAAAGAACAGACAGATAGATAAATGGAATAGGATAGAGAACCCAGAATTCGACCCAAAACACTAGGCTCAATTAATATTCAACAAAAGAGTCATGAACATACAATGGAGTCAAGACAGCCTCTTCAATAAATGGTGTTGGTAAAATTGGACAGATCATCAATAAATCAACAAATGACAAGTGCTGGTGAGGTTGTGGAGAAAAAGGAACCCTTGTGCACTGCTGGTGAGAATGCAGACTGGTGCAGCCATTGTGGAGAACAGTATGGAGTTTCCTCAAAAAACTAAAAATGGAACTCTCATTTGACCCAGTGATCCCACTTCTATGAATATATCCCCCCAAAATAGAAACACCAATCAGAAAGGATGTATGCATCCCTATGTTCATAGCAGCATAATTTACCATAGCTAAGATTTGGAAACAGCCTAAGTGCCCATCAGCAGATGAGTGAATTAAAAAACAGTGGTACATCTACACAATGGAATAATATGCTGCGGTAAAATAGAAGGAGTTCTTACCATTTGCAACAGCGTGGATGGAGCTGGAGAGCATTATGCTAAGTAAAATAAGCCAGTCAGAGAAAGATAAATATAACATGATCTCACTCATTTATGGAATATAATGAACAAAATAAACTGATGAACAAAAACAGATCCAGAGATAGAAAAATATTGATGCAGCAGTTCTCAACCTGTGGGTTGCAATCCCTTTGGCTGTAAAACGACCCTTTCACAATTGTCAACTATGACCATCCTGCATATCAGATATTTACATTATGAGTCATAACAGTAGCTAAATTACAGCTATGAAGTAGGAATGAAAATACTTTTTGGGTTTGGGGTCACAACATGAGAAACTGTTTTAAAGGGCCAGAAGGTTGAGAACCACTGGTTTAGACCGTCAAACCTCAGAGGGAAGGTAGGGAAGAATGGGGATAAGGGGGAGAGATCAACCAAAGGACTTATATGCAAGCATCCAGTGCAAGCATATAGACCAACCAATGGACACAGTCCTAAGGGACATGAAGGCATGAGTGGGGGGGATGGGGTAACATGGGGATAAGGACACATATGTAATAACTTAATAAAAAAATTAAAAAATTTATACAAAGGATTGACTACCGCAGAAAAATGGTAATTATTCTCTCAATCCATTGAATTATTTTTAGGAAAATATTGAACAAAAGAGAGAGTTAACTAAGAATAATATAATCAACTTACACCATACACAAAAATAAACTCAAAATGGATAAAGGACTTAAATGTAAGATGGGAAACCATAAAAATACTAGTGGAATCCACAGGTAGCAAAATCTCAGACATATGCCGCAGCATTATCTTCACCAATACAGCTCCTAGGGCAATGGAAACTAAGGACAAAATAAACAAATGGGACTATATCAAAATAAAAAGCTATGCATAGCAAAGGAAACCATCAACAAAACAACAAGAATACCCACTGCAGGGGAGAACATATTTGTCAATGATATCTCTGATAAAGGTTTAATCTCCAACATTTACAGGGAACTCATACAACTTAAAAGGAAGATGAAACAACCCAATCAAAAAATGGGCAATGGACCTAAATAGACACTTTTTGAAAGAGGACATATATAAGGCCAAGAGACATACAAAAACATGCTCAAAGTAGCTAATCATCCAAGAGATGCAAATCAAAACAACAATGAAGTACCATCTCACACCTGTCAGAATGGCTATCATCAACAAGTGACAAATGCGGGCAAGGATGTGGAGAAAAAGGAACCCTTGTTCACTGCTGGTGGGAATGTAGACTGGTGAAGCCACTGTAGTGAACAGTATGGAGTTTCCTCCAAAAACTAAAATGGAACTTCCATTTGACCCAGTGATCCCACTTCTAGGGATATATCCCAAGAAACCAGAAACACTAATCATAAAGGATATATGCACCCCTATGTTAATAGCAGCACAATTTACCATAGCTAAGATTTGGAAACAACCTAAGTGCCCATCAGCAGATGAATGGATTAAAAAACTTTGGCACATCTACAGAATGGAATACTATCTAATCTAATAAAAGAATAATATGCAAATTGACCCTCACTCTGAGACACTTAAGCCATGCCCACCAGCCAAGCCATGCCCACCAGCCAATCAGAGCGACTGTATGCAAATTAACCCAGCCAAGATAGTAGTTAATTTGCATGCACAGGCAGGAGCAAAGACTGAAGACAGCATAGAAGGAAGCCAAGTACTGCAGAAGGGAGCGAAGTGGCAGAGAAGGGAGGGAGGGAGGCAGTGAAGATGGGAGGGAGCAAAGTGAGGGAGATGGGAGGAAGTGAGGCAGTGGAGATGGGAGGGAGCCAAGGAATCAGAGATGCAGAGATGGGAGGAAGCGAGGCAGCAGAGACTGTGGAGACTGGAGGGAGCAAAGTGGCAGAGAAGGGAGAAAGCTGAGGCAACAGAGATGGGAGGAAGCGAAGCAGTGGAGAAGGGAGCGAAGCCTGCCTCATGGGCTTCGCTCCTTTTTCTGCTTTGCTCTGGCTCAGGAAGCCCTGTTCTTGCAGGAATAGGCTGAAGAAGCCCTATTCTTGCAGGAATCTTCTTGCAATGGGCCTCTAGTGCTGCTATAAGAAGGAAGGAACTCCTACCATTTGCAACAGCATGGATGGAGCTGGAGAGCATTAAGCTAAGTGAAATAAGTCAGTCAGAGAAAGATAAATATCACATGCTCTCACTCATTTGTGGATTATAATGAACAACATAAACCGATGAACAAAAACTGATGTAGAGACAGAGAAGCACTGATCAGATGCTCAAAACTCAGAGGTAAGGTAGGGGAGGGTGGGTGTGAAGGGGAGAGATCAACCAAAGGACTTGTATGCATGCATATAAGCACAAGAGATCAATGTGGAAAACAGGGGGTGAGGGTGAGGGCAGGAGTGGGAGGATGAGAGGACACTGGGGGGATAAAGTCACATTTGTAATATCTTAATCAATAAAGGAAAAAAAATATATATATATAATTAAATTTTTGAATCAAGATAGTAATTTATTTGCAATGAGGTAGATGTGATTATTTCATGAGTATAATTTTTCTCATTAGATGATACTAGGAAGGTTTACTGATTTTTCATGTATTTCTAATTAACGAAAACCTTTCTTTTCTGTCCCTGTGTTAAACAATACTTGGATCATGCATACTTTCTTTTCCTATGTTCAATTGTGCTGATACCAAAGGAAAGTCATTTAGCTCTTAGGCCAATAAACACCACTCCTCCTCACAGGTAAAACTATGAGCCAAGTAAAAAGCTTTGTTATCAAGATTAATAACTTACCTCACCATGTTTACCAATTGATATAAACTCTGCATACTCATAGCCAATTTCCCACATTGCAAGACCTGACTTAAAAGCATCCATCCCAGACCCCAAAACCCTAATTTCTCCATTTTTAGATATTGCTAGCTTTCTGTCAAAATGTTCTCCCTTACTGCAATAAATCTAATAAACTTAGACTTGCTTGATTAACAGTTATTTATGATGCTTTTTTATAAGCTGATGCTTGACAAGAATGCTCAACCAGAGTCTTCTGACATGTTATCAGTCACTGAATAACATTTGTTATGTGCTTGGCATATGCTAGGGATGTTGGTGGGATTTGAGGGCCTTGATCATAAATATGAACTCTCACTCTAGTAAGAGGTACATGTTAGAATCAATCATTTCCAGACATGGGGATCTTGTTAATCAAACATTATTCTACTTTTTTTATTTTTTATGTTGTACTTGACTATGACATAAATGTGAAATTTATGTCTTGGAATTAAGTCACTAGATATCAAAGGAAGTTTGGGAAATTGCCTTAGCTTGAAGTTTATCAGCTTGTATTAAAAATCCAGTTGTTTTTCTTCTTAAATTAAAGCATAATTGTACTAGTTAAGAAGAGTAAAACATAAATTTTTTAGAAGATATAATTTTAGACATTTTTAAAGTTATTGAGATATATTTTTATTAATCCAATTCAGTTTGGATTAATTCAGTTTGTTATACAATGCTGAGATGATTGCTAATTTCTGATGTCATAAGTTCATATTTCAGGCCTGAGTGTTTTAGTTTTCACTGTAGTCCCAGAAATAGTCTAACCTTCTAGGAATACTGCAAAACAGAACTGAGATCATTGGAATGATTTAAAAAATAAAAAAACACCCTTCCACACTACACCAATTCTAATTTGACCACCATTAAAATGGATAACCAGACTTCAATTTTAGGTTTAAAATTCTTCCTGTGGCTTTTCCTAATCAGAATAAGTAGACTAAATAGCTGTTTGAAAAGCACACCTAAATGTTGATCAAACTGATATAATAGTTTTCTAAAGAAAGTAATGCTTGTTTTAAAGCATTGAAGGCTCTTGAGATGAACCAGTTCTCCTTGCCAAAAATAGAAAAATATCTTGCTAGAAATGTGAGATAGGAGTTGGGTTAAGGAGGGAGGTTATTTCAATAAATATTCCCTGAAAACTTCCATGTCTTTCTTTGAAGATTTCTAGGTAAATCTACTGGAGGATTATACTATAATGAATAATCTAATCTAATAAAAGAGTAACATGCTAATTGTGTCACTCTGCTACATCCCAGGCCATGCCCACCAGCCAATCAGAGTGACTATATGAAAATTAACCAAACCAAGATGGTGGCTGGCAACCACAGAGCTAGAGCAAACAGGAGGCTTCGTTGTCCTGGTGATGGAAGAAGCTGCCTGCCAAGGCTGGCTGTGGCCTGTGCTCAAGGCAACTAAGTTCCAATTATAGAAGCCATGGTGCTGAAGCAAGCAGGAGGCTTTGTTGCCCCAGTGATGGAGGAAGCTTCCTGCCTAGGCTGGCTGTGGCCTCCACTCAAGGCAACAAAGTTTCAATTATAGAAGATAATAAACCCCACATACCTGCTTCCAGCCAGCCTCACAGGGAGCTTGGGTGTCTGGGGGCCGTAGCCAGCCTGCAAAGAGCCATCAGCCCCTCACCCAGGATGGCCTCACCCTCATGGGGTAAGGGTCACTGCTGGGGGGCTTGGCCAGCCTGAAAATGGCCCTCAGCCCCTCACCTAGGGCTAGCCAGACACCCCAGCAGGGATGCCCACCCTGAAGGAGCTGTGGCCAGCCTGCAAAAAGCCATCAGCTACTCACCCAGCCTGGTCTGGCACCTCAGCAAGACCCCCCTCCCTGAAGGGGGTGTAGTCAGTCTGAAATCAGCCCTCAGCCCCTCACCCAGGCTGGCCAGGGACCCCAGCAGGACCCCCACCCTTATCTGGGACCCCCTTCAGGGCAAACCAGGTGGCCCCCACCTATGCACCAGGCCTCTATCCTATATAATAAAAGGGTAATATGCAAATTGACCTTAACAGCAGAATGACTGGGAATGGCTGGTCACTATGACACACAGTTACCACCAGAGTGCAGATGCTCAATGCAGGAGCTGCCCCTGGTGGTCAGTGCACTCCCACAGGGGAGCTCTGCTCAGCCACAAGCCAGGCTGATGGCTGCCAGTAGAGTGGTGATGGTGGGAGCCTCTCCTGCCTCCTCAGCAGCACTAAGGATGTCCAACTGCAGCTTAGGCCTGCTCGCCGCTGGCAAGTGGAAATCCCCTGAGGGCTCCTGGACTGCCAGAGGGATGTCTGATTGCCAGCTTAGGCCTCATTGCCTAGGGAGCGGGCCTAAGCCAGCAGGTTGACATCACTTGAGGTTTCCCAGTCTGCGAGAGGGCACAGGCTGGGCTGAAGGACCCCCTTGAGTGCACAAATTTTCATGCACCAGGCCTCTAGTTATATTATAAGGTGGTATTTTACATATTATAAATATATTTGTAATTCATTACTCAGGATCTTAGTTCAATTCATTACTAGAGTAAACTATTACTCTGATATATAAATAAGAACAACTAAGAAATGCTAAGTAAAGAACCATCCTTATTTATATCACAGAGCTAGATTGTGATGAAGTCCTCTCTAAAACAAAGTTATTTTAACTTCAATCTAGTGTTCCTTAATCATGTCAAGAAGCGGGAATCTGGAGGATTTCAAAATGGTACATAGATTCAGGAGGTAAAGAGAGTGCTAAGCAAGAAGAACCCAAACAGGCCCACACCCAGACACGTCATAATTACAATGCCCAAAATTAAAGTCAAAGAGAGAATCTTAAAGGAAGCAATAACAAAAGCATTTTGTTAACTACAGAGTATCTCCCATAAGGCTGACACCTGATTTCTCATCAGAAACTCTACAGGCCAGAAGGGAATGGCATGAAATATTCAAGATTATAAAATGCAATGATCTGAAACCAAGATTACTATATCCAGCAAGGTTATTATTCAAAATAGATGGTAAAAAGAGCTTCCCTGAAAAGAAAAGTCTAAAAGTGTTTATCACCACCACACCAGAACTACAGGAATTGCTAAAGAGACAGATATAATGAGAAGAAATAGAGAGTGAGAGAAACATAAGCAGAGGAATTAAAATAGCTGTAAATGAGTACCTATCAATAATAACATTAAATGTAAACAGATTAAATGCTCCAATCAAAAGACATAAGGTAGCTGAATACATACAAAACATAACCCAAAATATATGGTGTATACAAGAGATCCACCTCAGAACAAAAATCTCACACAAAATGAGAGTGAAGGGATGGAAAAAAATTTCCATGCAAATGAAAACAAAAAACGTTGGGATAGCAATATTCCTCTCTGACAAAATAGACATCAAAATGAAAGCCATCACAAGAGACAATTAAAGGTCACTACTTAATATGAAAGAGATCTATCCAACAAGAGGATAAAACTCTGGTAAACACATATGTACCCAGTATAGGGACACCTAAATATATATACTCTTGGAGGACTGTAAGGGAGAGATTGACAGCAATACAGTCATAGTAGGGTATTTTAACATCTCACTGACTTTATTGGCTAGATATTCTCAACAGCAAATTAACAAGAAAACAATGATTGTAATGACACACTGTATCAGATGGTTTTAATTGTATCCCAAAGCTGCAGAATTACATTCTTCTAAAGTGCACATGAGTCATTCTCAAAGATAGATCACATATTTGGAAACAAAACAAGTCTCTACAAGTTCAAAAAGATTGAAATCATATCAATCATCTTCTCAGATTAGAATGGAATGAAATTAGAGATCAACTACAGTAAAACACTCAAAAGCATTCAAACATATAGAGGCAAATAGCATGTTACTAAACAACAAAGAGGATACCAATGACATTAAGAAATAAATAAAAGACTTCCTGGGGTCAAATGAAAACAAATACACAACAACCCAAAAAATATCTGGGACACAGCAAAAGCAGTCCTGAGAAGGAAGTTCATAGGATTACAGGCATATCTAAAAAAAATATTAATAACTATTAAGTCCTACACCATAAAAAATTAGAAAGAGAAAAATAAGAGAAGTCTGGAGTGAGTAGAAGGAAGAAAATAATAAAGATCATAGTGAAAATAAATGATATTTCAACAAGTCATGGAAATCACACAAAAGATCAATGAAACTAAGAGGTGGTTCTTTGTTGTTGTTTTTTGAAAAAATAAACAAGATTGATGAATTTTTAGTCAGACTAATCTAACTAAAAGAAACAAAGAGAAAGGACTACAATAAATAATATCGTAAAGCGTTGAAGCAACAACTAACCACAGAAATACAAAGGAATGTAAGAATATGCCATGAGCAACAATATGCCAACAAGCTGAAGAATGTGGATGAAATGGACAAATTCCTTGAAAATATACAATCTTTGTAAACTAAATCAGGAAGAATCAGAAAACCTAAATAGTTCAATAACAATTGATGAAATTGAAGCAGTAATCAAAAATCTTCCAGCAGACAAAAGTTTGAGTTCAGGTAGCTTCATAGGAGAGTTTTATCAAATATTCAAAGAACTAATACCCATCCTCCTCAAACTATCCCCCCCCAAAAAAAAATCAAGAGGAAGGCATACTTCCAACCTCTTTCTATGAGACCAGCATTATCCTAATTCCAAAACCAGATAAAATCACTGCAAAAGAAGAGAATTACAGGCGAATAACCCTGATGAACAATGACACAAAAATCCTCAACAAAATGTAAGCATATCAGATCCAGAAAGCTATTAAATAGATCATACATCATGAACAAGTAGGGTTTATTCCAGGGATGCAAGGCTGGCACAATAGTCACAAATCAATAGTTGTGATACATCACACAAACAAATTGAAAGATAAAAATCATATGATCATATCAATAGATGCAGGGAAAGCATCCTACAAAATCCAACACTCATGTTTGATAAAACCGCTCAGCAAAGTAGAAATAGAGAAATCATACATCAACACAATAAAGGCCATATATGACAAATCTATGACCAACATCATATTCAATGGGCCAAAACTAAAACCATTTACCCTTAGAATAAGAACAGGACAACAATGTCTGCTTTCACCACTCTTGTTCAACAAGTGATAGAAGTAACACAAGAAGAAAATATAAAAGTCATCCAAACTGGAAAGGACTAAGTAAAACTGTCATTATTTGCAGATGACATGATATTGTACATAGAAAATCCTAAAGACTCCATCAAAAACTAATAGACTTAATGAGTGAATTTGGCAATGTAGCAGAATATAAAATTAAGACCCAGAAATAAATGGAATTTTTGTGCACTGATAATGAACTCTAAGAAAGAGAAAGTACAAGAACAATCCCATTTACCACTGCAACAAAAAATTAAGATACTTAAGAATAAATGTAACCAAGGAGGTAAAAGACCTGTACTCAGAAAACTACACGATGATAAAAAGAAATAGAGGAAAATATAAACAAGTGCAAGAATATAACATGTTCATAGAATTGACATCATTAAAGTGTCCATATTACCTAAAGCAATCTATAGATTCAATGCAATCCCTATTAAATTACCATTGGCATATTTCACAGATCTAGAACAAATACTCCAAAAATTTATATGGAACCAAAAAAGATACTGAGTAGCCACAGCAATCTTGAGAAAGAAGAACAAAGTTGGAGAAATCACAATATCAGATATCAAGATATACTACAAAGCCACTGTACTTAAGACAGCTTGATACTGGCACAAGAACAGGCATATAGATCAATGTAACAGAACAGAGGACCCAGAAATGGACTCAAGCCATTACAGTCAATTAATATTTGACAAATGAGGCAAGAGCATACAATGGAGTAAAGACAGTCTCTGATAAATGGTGTTGGAAAAATTGGACAAATAGATGCAAAAACAATGAAACCAGACCACCATACACAAGAATAAACTCAAAAATGAAAAAAAAAAAACTTAACTCTAAGATGTGAAAGCATAAAAATTCTAGAAAAAAACACAAGCAACAATATCTCAAATAACTTTCATAACATTATATTTACTGATACATCTCCTAGGACAAAGGAAACTAAGGAGATAATAAACAAATGGAACTATATCAAAATAAAAATCTTCTGCACAGAAAAAGAAACCATCAACAAAATGAAAAGGGAACCCACTGTAGGAGAGAATGTATTTGACAATGATACATATGATATGGGGTTAATATCCCAAATATATAAGGAACTCATACAACCTAACAAAATAATGACAAATAATGCAATTATAAAATGGGCAATGGGCCTAAACAGACACTTCTCCAAAATGGATATACAGATGGCCAAGAGAAATATAAAAAAATTCTTAAAGTCACTGATAATCAGAGAGATGCAAATTACATTGAGGTATCACATGACATCTGTCAGAATGGCAAGCATCAACAAATGAACAAGTAACAAGTGTTGGCAAGTATGTGGAGAAAAGGCAACCTTGGTACAGTGCTAGTGGGAATGAAGACTGGTATAGCCACTGTGGAAAAATAGTATGGAGTTTCCTCAAAAAATTAAATATGGAACTTCCATTTGGCCCAGTGATCCCACTTCTAGGAATATAACCTAAGAAACCTTAAATACCAGTCAGAAAGGATATATACACCTTTATGTTCATAGCAGTGCAATTTGTAATATCTAAGATCTAGAAAAAGCCTTAAGTACCCATTAGTAGATGAATGGATAAAAAAGTCATGGCACATTTATACTATGGAATATTATGCAGTGCAGGAGGCTAAAGCAAACAGCAGTTAGCATAAAAATGTAAAAGGAAACATTGGAAGGCCAATGGACTTTGGTATGCAGCAGGGCTGAAAATCATAACATAACTTCCCTGTTGTGGGCACAATGGCTTGAGACAATTTCCTGACCTGATAATCCTTACATTGTTTACCAAATTTTACCTTTGATCTGCTAAAGGGACAATGTATATTCAAGTAAATAAAAGTGGACTAGGCCAGAACTCAGTGTGCCTCTTCATAAAAGAGGTCTCCACCTTGGCCCCCCAATGCTTTCTAAATTCATATTTCTTGTATAGAATTTTCATTTGTGCATTGGCTCCTCCTTCAGATTCTGAACTTTGCTGTGCATGTCATGGCAATGCCATAGTAAAAAAGAAGGATCTCCTTCCCAGGCAACATGGCTCAGTGATTGAATATGAACCTATGAACCAGGAGGTCACAGTTCATTTACCAGTCAGGGCAAATGCCTGGGTTGTAGACTCAATTCCAAGTGGGGGGCATGACAGGGACAGCCAATTGATGATTCTTTCTCATCATTGATGTTTCTATCTTTTTCTCCCTCTCCTTTACTTTCTGAAATCAATAAAAATATATTTTAAAAATAGAATGATCTCTTACCCTTTGAGACAGCATGGAGGGACTGGGAGAGTATTATGCTAAGTTAAATAAGCCATTCAGAGAAAGATAAGTATAATATGTTTTCACTCATATGTGCAATCTAATAAGCAATCTAGAATATCAAATAAAATAAATCCAGAGACATAGAAGCATGGGACAGACTATTGGATCTCAGAAGGTGGGAATGTATGGGTAGGAAGGAAGAGATCATCCAAAGAACTTGTATGCATATGTGCATAACACATGGACACAGACAATAAAGTAGTGAAGACCTGGGGCAGAGGATGGGGGTGGGCTAGAAGAGGGTCAGTGGGGGAAAAAGAGGGACATATGTAATACTTTCAACTTAAAAAGATTGAAAAAAAGAAGTGGGAAACCATTTACTTAGCTAGATATAGAAAAATAATGTGATTATATATATAAGTGTATAAAATTGAAATTAGAGAAGGTTAGGTGTCATTTATTGAGATACTAGAGGCCTGATGCACAAAATTTGTGCAAGAGTAGGTCTTCCTTCTGGCTACTGGCACCGACTTCCCTCTGGCACCCAGGACCAAGACTTCCCTCACAGCTCTGGCTTCATCCAGAAGGTCATCTGGAAGGAAGTCTGATCTAATTAGCATATTAAGCTTTTATTATTATAGATGTTTTGCTATCATACTAATAAAGATTACTGTAATGTTTACCTAGTATCTGTAGGAGGTTTACAAATACCACTTAATTTAATCTTCACTAAAACTCTTCGGTGCAGATATATCCTTCATCATTTTACCTTGGCTTCAGCCCTGGCTCTTTGTACTCATCCTGCTTCTCTATTCTGTACTCTACTGCTTGTGGGAACAACCAGTGGGTCATTGGCAGTAGCCTGCATGAAAATGATAAAGACACAGTGGAGTATTCAAAAGTTGAAAATGATTATGATAATTGAGCAGAGGTGAAAGTAGATTGGCCATAAGTTTAGAATAACAAAATGAAAAATATGCATTTTATGAACTAAAACTTTCCTCATATACAAAGGGTACTGCCATGATTGTTATCAGGGAAGATTTTCAACAGAAAATATGATAATCTTTTAAATGAAGGATATGGAAATCTTTGTTGCTGAATGCTAAAATACTTTCTCACATTACTTTGAAAATTACAGTGTTTTTGTTCATTATTTCACAGCTTTTCCTTAAAATACTGTAATGCTAGTCCAAAAAAGGTCAATTTTGGATGTTCCATTATTACTGCAGATCCAATAGGTAGGCATGAAATATAAATATTTCATATTTTCTCACATAAAGTCTAAAATACAAATATTTGAATGCTGTTGTGTTGCCTGATGGTATTTACAACAAAAATTATAATTATTAAAAAAGAGTGAAGTAGGATAAGCTGTCTTCATATATACTTTCCTTAAAAGGCTTATAAATTTGTCGCTACACTTAGACTTAGTCTACTCCTAGGGTATATGCAATAAGAGAGGCTGGCAGAGAAAAACAAAATATGTCTACCAATCTAGAAAGATGTTGAAGTGAGTGGGACACATTAAGAAATGTTGAATCTGATCAATACATTTTTTAAACTAGATTGTCTCAAAAACAGTCACAAGAAACATCAATAGGAGTTGATGAGTAAAATGTTTCTCTGTGCAATAAATTCAGTCTTCACTATATTTGTCTTCGTGTTTACCAACCTTTTGCATGGAACATATATCACCCTATAGGGAAATAGGTCTTATGTATGATTAAGCATTGAAATTATCTGGTATTGATACTGCTGAAATGCAATACATCTATAAAGAAAGACATTCAGGGTTCTCAGTGACAAAATCTGTGGTGTGTGTGCAAATAAGAGAGAGAGGGAGAGAGAGAGAGAGAGAGAGAGAGAGAGAGAGAGAGAGAGAGAGAGAGAGAGAGAGAGAGAGATCCAGAAGAAGAAAGAGGAAGAAAAAATGATAAAAGAAAGAAATATTTTTTAAAAAAAAGAAAGGCAGGCAAACATGTTTAGAAAGTGTTAGAATTTTCTTAAGTTTCCCAACTTGTCAGTAGTAGAATTGAGATTTAAATTCAGGTCTGATGCTAAAGTCACAAACCCATACAGCCTCTAGAATTTCTATCACCAGTATATTTCCAAAGCAAATTATTTATTCTATTACTCCCTCTCCTGAAGTTATAACTTTCCTTAGGTTTCTGCAATTTTATACATTTATAAAATTATTATACATTATTAATCAAGTACTCATGTATATGTTAGATAAGTAGACTTCAATTTTTAACATGAGCTTAATGTTCTTAGAGTTTGAATGTCTTTTTAGCAGATTCCTTAAAATCTTATACTTCTAAATTATTTTTGTTATTCAGATTCTTTGATATTAAAATGACATATTTCATAAGGTTTCCAATCACTTATTACACAGACTTAAGATCATTGATATTCTACTAAATGCTTATTGAAATCTAATTAGTAATTTAAATTGTATGTTACCAATTTGCAGGATTGTCTCATCCATTGTGATGACATTAAAATGTTTTACATTGCAATAAACATCAATAAAGGAAGGAGTAAAGTTTTTCATTTATTATGATGAAAATTACATAAATTGTAATGTCAATAAAATGCAAATATTAATATCTTAAATCTGGTCATGGTGTTTATTACATGTCCCAACACTAAATTTTTTTATGTATTCAAATTTGTTGATAATTTCCTGCCAGTTTTTAGACATATAGCAAATTATTCAAAAAGTGGTCATCTGTACTTAGAAGATATATATTCATTTATTCACTCATTAATTAATTCAACAACTACTAAATATACTTCTTTGTGCTGAAATTTCTTGTTGGTTCTGGTTTTACAGTAATGAATCAAACAAAATAGGATCATTCCCTTTTGGCACTGAACAAATACTCATCTTTTGGTAAGTGCCACAAAGAAGAAACAAGAAGTTTATGGGAAACTGGAGGCTATTTAATATCTTTAATGGCTGACAAATCAACTTAGACAAATGAAGAACAGACTTCATTTTGTAGCAGTATCTTCAAGGTGATCTGATGGGCAGTTTCTTGATTATAGAGAGATTTGAGGGGCCTCAGGAGTGAAGGTGAAGAGTCTGGGCAGCAGATACCCACTCAGGAGGCTTAGAATATAGGATCTTTACTAACTTTAGTGTAATTTCCTTAAAAGCATACTATAACATGTCACAGTATTGTGAGTTTAAAAAGGTTTCAAATAGCCTTGACTGTCAAAAGCACAAAAGTACAGAGAATGCAGCTTATACTTCTGTTGACATAAGAAACATCCAATCCTGTAGAGAATGTTTTAGTTATTTGAGCCAGATTGACCACAATTACCAGGAAGCAAATTCTTAATAGATTGAGAAAGTGCCCAGGAGAATGGAAGTTTTGGAGCTTATTTTATACATTACAATCAAAGGAGATATAAGGGGGTTACATGGAATTCATCAGTGGTAGATTAGGGAGGCAGGAGAAAGCAAAGTGGAAAAATCTCTGAGATTGGATAAAGAATAAAAACAGATAGAAAACAACTTCTTTGATGTTGGTACAGGATAGTTAACAACGAACATTTAAAAAAAACATAGAGATGCATTCTGGGAAAAATATAACCATGAGCAGTTCTGTGGTCTTGGGCTCTGGTGTAGTGGGTGTACCATAAGGGATACAGAAAAGGGGGATTACTCTAACATTTCAAGGGTATGTTATCTTAGATGCAACAGACAGGCTCACTTAAGATAAAGATTGAACTATGTCAGGAAGCTACAGGCCTAGGACATGTCTGTGGGGTGCAGCTATAGTGTTTAGACAGGTTCAAGCCTTGGACTGAGGAGAGGGCACAGTCCTCTCACTGCCACATGCAAGTCCCAGCTGGAGAGCAGAGCCTTCTCAGCACAATTATAGCCAACAGCTATAGCTGTAAGTTTGAACCTGTGATCCGAACACGTGGCCTCACACGCCTGAGTGATAGAGTTCAGGTGCATGTAATTGAATAGGTTTGAAACCCATGAGAATGTTGTAAACATCTTGATCACACCCTTACTTTGCCTCATGGCATCCTATATAATAAAAGGGTAATATGCAAATTGACCCTAACAGCAGAATGACTGGGAATGACTGGTCACTATGATACACACTGACCACCAGGGGGGCAATGCTCAATGCAAGAGCTGCCCCCTGGTGGTCAGTGCACTCCCACAGGGGGAGCTCTGCTCAGCCACAAGCCAGGCTGATGGCTGCCAGTACAGTGGTGGTGGCGGGAGCTTCTCCTGCCTCCTCAGCAGCACTAAGGACTGAAGCTTAGGCCTGCTCCCTGCTGGAAAGTGAACATCCCTGAGGGCTCCCAGGCTGCCAGGGGGATGTCTGACTCCCAGCTTAGGCCCAATTGCCCAGGGAGTGGGGCTAAGCTAGCAGGTGGAGGTGGACATCCCCTGAGGAGTCTCAGACTGTGAAAAGGCATAGGCCAGGCTGAGGGACCCCCCCCAAGTGCACAAATTTTTGTGCACTGGACCTCTAGTCTGCTATAAAATAAAGACACGGCTTGTGGCCACTGGCACTGTCCATCAGAGGAGCAGCATCCCACTGAGACCAAGCTTTAATTCTCTTATTTGTCTTTTCTAAGCCTTTCACAGCCCCTACTCAGGGTCACTGAACCAGAATGAGCTGGCATGAGTATGCCATGGCCGTATCGCCTCCTCAGACATGACTATACATCATGACTCGCTTTTAGTTAGGAATTTTTATATTCGGGTCACCTATGTGTTTACTTTCCATTTCTGAGTTTGTAAGGCCCACCATGCAGACCTCCCCTGAGCTTGTCAGTTTTGGTTAGTGATCCCTTTTATGTCCACACTTCCCATAACTAACTGTACACTGAACTCAGAAATTCCCCCCAAATCAGGTAGTTATTGCTTAGTCTTCTTATAATCCCCATTTCTAGTACAAGAAATTTCCAAGTTACATTTAAGAACAGGTTCATACATTTTTAAAAAAAAAGAGTAAGTTATGGACAAAAGAGGTTGGAGTGGCAGTCATCAGCCATACTATATCCAGAGCACTCTATTCCAATATTTTAACATATGAAATATCTTTTAACATATGACATATACTATGTTGAAACAAAGATTACCTCTTTGTGACTTCTTTTTGTTTCTAACATGATTTTTAGGAGCAAAAAATAGTTATAATGCATAGGGCATCCCAAAAAATGTATGCACACATGTGAATAATTTTAAAAGCAGTGTTTATTAAAATACATTTCATTTTCAAAATTGAATTATCAACTGTTAGAGTCTGTATATATATTTTGGGGACACACTGTATTTTATTTTATTTATTTAGATATTATCTGTTCTTTCAACAAATTTTCTATGTGACCTGGTTTTTGTATCTCAGGTATCCTTTTCTTTCTCCTTAGTAATGATGTGAAATATTTATAAAAATCTCCTGGTCCAGGTACTCTTCTGCATGTTAATTTATGTAATCTCACAAAGATTCTATAAAGTAGATTTTATTGTTATCCCCACTTTATAGATGAAAATCTGAGGCATAAAGAGGTTAAGTAAATTGCATATAGCAACACAATTAGTACAGTCAGAGCTAATAAAAAAACATAGAGTCTGGCTCCATATTCTGTGCTTTGATAAAATGTACAGAATCATACTTAAAATATCAATGATTTTAATTGCTTAACATTTATACTAGTATATTAGACTTTATGCATATATTCATTTGTAATTGGCACATTGTCTCTGTATGTATGGATGAAATACATGACTTTTTTTCTAAGCATAATATGGGGAAATTTCCAAAGTATATGCTAAAATTATGCTGGTTTCTTTTAGCTCAAGTTTCATTTATTGTTAATCCACAATAGAGAAAAATATCCACTAAAATCCAAGACACACAAAAAACCAACAGGCATATGAAAAAAAAAATGCACAAAGTCACTAAGCATCAGGGAGATGCAAATCAAAATGACAATGCAGTACCATTTCACACCTGTCAGAATGGCTATCATCAACAAATCAACAAATCAAACTGCTGGCAAGAATATGGAGAAAAGGAAACCTGTGTGCACTGCTGGTGGGAATGCAGACTGGTTCAGCCACTGTGGAAAACAGTATGGAGTTTCCTCAAAGAACTAAAAATGGAATTCCCATCTGACCCAGTGATCCCACTTCTAGGAATATATCCCAAGAAACCAGAAACACCAATTAGAAAGGACATATGCATCCCTATGTTCATAGCAGCACAATTTATATTAGCTAATATTTGAAAACAGCCTAAGTGCCCATCAGCAGATGAGTGGATTAAAAACATATGGTACATTTATACAATGGAATACTATGCTGCTGTAAAAAAGAAATAACTCTTACCATTTGCAACAACAGCATGGATAAACCTGGAAAGTATTATGCTAAGCAAAATAAGCCAGTAGGAGAAAGGTTAGTATTATATAACCTCACTAATTTGTCAAATATAATGAACAACATAAACTGATGAACAAAAATAAATCCAGAGACATGAAAGCATCAAACAGACAGGAAAACCTCAGAGGGAAGGTAGGGGAAGGTTTGTAGTGGGGTAAGAGATCAACCAAAGAACTTGTGTGCATGCATATAAGCATAACCCATGGACACAGACAATAGAGGGATGAAGGCCTGTGCTGGGGGTCAGAGGCGGGCTGGGAGAGGTCAATGGGGGAAAAAGAGGACATATATAATACTTTCTACAATAAAGAATTTTTAAAAAAATCTATTAAAATCCAGAGTTTGATATACATATACTTTTGAGAAGAAGGGGAGGGGAAGGAAAAAAGGCAAAAGGGGGAGGAGGGAAAAGAAACAAATTAGCAAACTAAGTAAAAATTGAGCAACCTAAAGAACATTTGCTATAAATCCCTTTTTTCTTGTAGAGAGACCAGGAATGTAATGTTTCTCGTGATATAATGGATGGGGAAAGAGACCTAGGCATAACTAAAATCAAAAGAGGGAGGCCTGGCCTATGCTATTCAGTGGTTGAGTATTGTCCCATGAACCAAAAGGTCGCTGAGTTCAATTTTTGCTTAGAGCACATGCCTAGGTTGCAGACTAGATCTCCAGTAAAGGGCATACAGAAGGCAACCGATCCATATTTCTCTTGCATCCATGATTCTATCTCTCCCATCCCCTCTCTCTAAAATCAATAAAAATATATTAAAAAATAAAATAATCAGAAGAGGGAGGTTAGAAGCCATAGTGAATATCAGGCAGCCCAGGTTCAAGAAGGCTCTGGGTGGATGAAGGCCCTCAGGCATGAGCCCACCTCATTGCTATGATGCCCAAGAGAAAGGTCAGCTCTGCCAAGGAGGCAGCGAAGGAGGAGGCTAAGAGGAGATTCCAGAGGTTGTCAACTAAACCTGCTCTTGCAAAAATGCAAATGAAGCCCCAAAAGGCAGCAGGAAAGGATAGATGTGCAGAAAAAAGTGCAAATGAAAGGGAAAAGGTAGCAAATGGAAAAAAAGGCCAAAGAGGGCAACCAGGAACCTAAAGATCTACCTGCAGAAAATGGAGAAACTAAAAACAAGGAGAGTCAAGACCAGATGAAGCAGGAGAAAAAGAAGCCAAATCTGATTAATATCATATACTGTATCTTATCAATGGCCTCTATCTTCCTTTTTGTACAATCCAGAGGAATATTTTTATTGACAATTAATACAAGATTTTTAGTAGCTCTAGAAATATTTTGAGAAGGAAATTTCACTTCATACCCTTTTTTAAAAGTATAAATACTTTTTCAAAGAAGTTAAATCATTTGTTGTTGTTTTTTTGTTTTTGGTACAACCAGAAAATAGTGGGATAGTGAATATGGTAGGTGTTGACTGTCTTGGGTGTCAGTTTAACATTCCACAGATGAGGTAGTTTTTATATCCTACCAGAGGCCCAGTGCACGAAATGTGTTCACTGGGGGAGTGGGGTGTCCACCTCAGCCTGGCTGTGTCCTCACACAGTCTGTGACTCCTCGCTTCTTACTACTCATCTGCTTGCTGCTCCTTAGCCCTGCCCCAGAGGCAGGAGAGGCTCCTGCCACCACCTCTGTGCCAGCCAGCCATGAGCCTGGCTTCTGGCTGAGTGGCACTCCCCCTGTGGGAGTGCACTGACCACCAGGGGGCAGCCCCTGCATTGAGTGTCTGCCCCCTGGTGGTCAGTGTGCATCATAGCGACTGGTTGTTCTGCAGGTCATTGCACCTTTCAGTTGATTTGCATATTAGGGTTTTATTATATAGGATAATACAAAAGTCAGTTGTGCATTTAGTATGTCTTGAACAGTTTAAGTTATCTTAAGTATCATGGGGTTTTTTTTGTTTGTTTGTTTCCTAAATAAAACTGCTCCTTGATTTTAGCTCTCCCTGTCAGAATTTTGTGCATCTATAACATCTTTGTTGTGTTAGTCCAGTTTTTCTAGTAACGTTGTCAATGTGCTATGAAAGATTAAAAATTTGATTATGTAGTATATTTGATATTAAATTGTGAATTAGTGGGACTTTGATGTAACAACATGTCCACATTTGATGATATTGGTGCTTGATACTCTATTAAGAAAAATTAGCCTCCAAATTTTCAACTGAAAATTCACCAGAATAACTGATTAGAAAAGAATTGCAAATACCTGGCTTTACATTTTAGGTACGTGTGTTAAGAATTGCGTACAAATTGAAATGTTTGCTTATTTGTCCTTAAAACAACCAATAAAATCTCAATTGTGAAATAAAATAAAATCAGAAGCCAGAAAAAAATGTATAAGTCCTTACCAATGATACCTTACTAAATTAGCAAATATTGACACTTCAGCTGAAACTTGCTACACATAACGGATAAGCAGAGCTTCTGAGAGTATAACACATCTACATGTTCTGTCCTTTTCTGAAGCTCACTATAGTTATGCATTTTCAGAACTGTCTTCTAAGCACTTTTCAGCACAGGAAATCTTCCTATAAAGCACTTCATTAAAATATAAATTTACTTTTCTGAGAGTCTAAGCCTATGTCCCACATTCTTAAGAATATAGAGTGAACTCGCACTATAATGGACAAAGCCCATAAGTAGTAGTACTTGTCCTCATTTTCCAATATCTGATTTAAGTCAGAGTCAATATTTGTTCAACGAGTGCTGTTATCCCTTAATAGGTAATTTTACCATTGCTCCCATCAAGATCATAAAGAAAGTGTCATTTTGAAGGAAACATTATTGCATATTTAAAATAACTGATTACAAAATCCTATATGGAGCAATGTCATTGTTTGGTTCCTGTTTAAAAAGGAACACTTATTGCTTACAACTGAGTATCCTATTTAATAAAGAGGGAATATGTAAATTGACCATCACTCCATCACAAAGGCAGTGGCACCCATAGCCACAAGATGGCGGTGCCCAGTCTCTTCAGCCTGGCCAGAGTCCCCCATCCTTTCAGCCCCTCTGGGGGGGTGGCAGAAGTGCAGTGCTGCCAGACCAACCCTAAGCCCCTCAGCCGCCAAAAGCTGGCCCAAGGCATAGGCAAGCCTCAGATGATGGCTACCCAGCCACCCAGGGCCACCCAATGCTCAGGTAACAAGGGCTGGCTGAGGCTTTCACTGTCAGCAGTGGCAGCAGCAAAGGTGTGATGGGGCATTGTTTTCCCCTGATCGCTGGGTTACCTCCCACCTCTAAGGGCTCCCAAACTATGAGAGGGGTCAGGCCAGGCTGAGGGACACTCCTCCAGTGCATGAATTTTCATGCACTGGGCCTCTAGTGACATAAGTAAGAATTAATCATTAATCAATTTCACACACTACTCATGAATAGAAAATTTTAACATTACAAATGTTAGTTTATTGCTCTGACCAGTTTGGCTCAGTGGATAGAGCGTTGGCCTGCAGACTCAAGGGTCCCAGGTTCAATTCCGGTCAAGGGCATGTACCTTGGTTGTGGGCACATCTCCAGTGAGGGATGTGCAGGAGGCAGCTGATGGATGTTTCTCTCTCATTGATGTTTCTAACTCTCTATCCCTCTATCTTCCTCTCTGTAAAAAATCAATAAAAATATATTTTTTAAAAAAACAAATGTTAGTTTATTAATGTTTGAATGCACAAAAGCTTGCAATAATATAAAAATGTTTATTTCTAAACAAGGGATGGATGCACCATTCAAAAAAAAAGGAAAGATAGAAAGAAAGGTCATATAGTGAGGTTTTATTAAAATATTAAAAATAAAATTCAAATCTTGATAATCACATTTCTTCACATTAGAAAGAAAACAATAAGTGATGAGGACAAATACAATTTTGTGAATAGTTGGAAAACTTCTGCATTGAGACTTAATAAAGTGAAAATTGATCAATAGTGTGTCAGTCTTTTTAAACTGATTTTAATATGACGTGTTTATCTGCATATTCTTCTCTCTCTTTCTCTTTCCCTCTCTTCTGTCTACCAATGAATTTGAAAACAAAGGTCTCAGTGTAAATGAGCATATCTTTCAATTTGATGTTGGTCATGCTTTCAGATTAAACTCTAATCTAAAACTATATCAGCCCTAGCCAGTTTAGATCAGCGGATAGAGCATCAGATTGCAGACCAAAGGGTCCCTGTTTCGGTCAAGGGCATGTACTTGATTGCAGGCTCCTCCCAGCCTAGGCCCTGGTCAGGACTCATGTAAGAGGCAACCAATCGATGTGTTTCTCTCACATCAATGTTTCGCTCTGTCTTTCCCTCTCTCTTCCACTCTCTTTCCACCCAATGGAAAAATATCCTTGGGTGAGGATTGAAAAAGTTAAAATTAAAAATTATGTCAACTTATGAAAATGTATTTAGTTTAATATCACTAGAAAAATTCAGGTAAGTTTTTTTTGTTTTGTTTTCAGAAAGCCAATTAAAAGTGTTTTAAGTACAAAAGTTTGCTTGGGACTTATAGTTTATACAAAATAAAAGTAGAAATTACACCTATTCCAGCCACTCAAAAGACATCATGTCAAAATGGAAATATACATTACTGTAACTGGAATGTGAAGTAGTCTTTTTTGTTTCTCATCATGGTCGCATATGGCCAGAGAGATTGGTGGTGGTGGGAGGAGCTATTTTAAGGGAAAATAAAGTATGCTACATGTCACCCATACATCCCACTGCCTGAATGTCTTATGATTTCCTAGGACATTTTCCATTTAGCAACACTGCATACATAAACTCCATAGTAACACTGTGCCTGTTGTAACTTGTTGGTGCTTTATACTTTCGTACAGATGTTGAAGAACCAAAAAAGTATCTATACAAAACTTGGAAAGAGTGAGAGAGATGGGTTTATTTATGAAGCAACATCTGGATAAAAGCAATTATGAAAAATTCCATAGGGTTTTAAAATGTAATTTAAAAACTACTCACTGTGAATGATAGGGTATTCTCTCTGTTTTCTATGCATTATTGTCAAAAGTTGAGGCCAATATACACAAGTCAGTTTGAATCAAGAATAGAATATAGTCAATTGATTACTCACATATTGTTTGAAAACTAACCATTGGTTTGACAAGTTTAGCTCACACTTGATATTTGAACATTTGTATGAGAAGGAACAATCAAATAATAACTTAAAAGTGTTGTTGCATTCTGATGTAAGAATTTATTTTGATTGCATTCTCTTCAATTTTAATCGCCTGCAACTGGGTGAATATAAGGGTTGCCTTTTCCTTTCCCAGAGAGCAAACTCTACATAGTAGAAAATAATTTCCTTTAGTCTCACTTGGAACCAAGAAGAATATAAAATCATAACATTTAGCCCCAACTTCTATCCACACTCTAAGTTCTTCAGGAACAATAAATTTACCAGAAGAAGGGTATGAAAAAATCATGTGATTCTTCAAAGGCAGATTACTGAGGTTACTGTGGCAATCATTTTTTAAAGCATTGCAATACAATTTAACCTGAAAGAATATACTTGAACTGCTAAAGCCAATTGATTGCTTTAGAGCTGTTAGACTTTAGCTACTCATTCTGGGCTATTTCTAATGATTGTGAAGTTACATCTAAGAGTGGAAACCCTAGATATACATTAAGTCTAAGCATCTGGCATCTAAGTCATGTATGTGTTGTCTGGACAACAGATTGGAAAATAAAATCTAATTTTTGAAACTGATTTAAACTTTGATATAAAATTATATTAACTAATTATTTTTTGCTCATTCTCTCTAGCATCTTTTAGTTGTTAGAAAAACATTTTTGGTACTAAACATCTTTCTTTTTTCTGCTTTGCTTTCCTTGTCTGGTTGGTGGAAATAATTTCTTTAAGAATTAAATTCCAAGATAATAAAGTAATTAGTAAGCTGGCCAAGAATGACCTGTGAGCAAGATGGATTTTTTCCCTTCTGCATGGCGAGGTAAACAATTTAATCTCTCTGTTCTTTATTTCCCAACTTGTTAATGGGAGTAGTTCAGGGAACAAGTGTAAAAACATAACATGCTTTAAGAATTTAGGTTGTATATAATGAAGTAGGAGAAATTTTCCTACATATACACTCTGAAATCTCTCCTAAAAGAAAATGTAAAGAACAAAATGAAGAATAAATAATACAATAAAATATTTCCATATCCACACGTGATTAAGAGTGAGAAATCAGGACTGAAACAATGTTGGAGGCTACTAGAGCCAACTCAGACTCCTGAATAGACACTTCCCCAAAGAGAACATACAGAGGGCTAATAGAGATATGAAAAAATTCTCAATATTACTAATCATCAGAGAAAAGCAAATTAAAACCACAATGAGTTATCATCTGCCAGAATGGCTACCATCAATAAATCAACAAACTCAAGTGTTGGCAAGGATATGGAGTAAAAGGAATCATAGTACTCTGGAAATGCAGATTGGTACAGCCACTGTAGAAAAAACTACAGAGTTTTCTCAAAAAATGTAAAACAGAACTGCCATTTGTTTAGTATACAACCTCAGCAATCCATTTCTGGGGATGTATACTAAGAATCCCAAAACACCAATCAGAAAGACTATATGCACCCCTATGTTCATAGCAGTGTTATTTACAGTAGCAAAGATTTGGAAACAGCTCAAGTGCCCATTAATTGATGAGTGGATTAAAAAAAGCTATGGTACAGTTACAAAAGGAAATACTATGCAGTTGTACAAAAGAAAGATCTCTTACCCTTTATGACAGCATGGATGGAATTGGAAATTATTATTCTGAGTGAAATTAATTTGCATGTGTGTGTGTGTTTTGGTGTGTGTGTGTGTGTGTGTGTGTGTGTGTGTGTGTGTGTAGGGCTTAAGGGTGATTTCTTTCCTGGGTTCTTGTCCAGATAGATTAAAAGACTGACACCATGGACAAAAGGTGGTAGGTGAGAAGTACAGAAATTTTATTGCAAGCAGGTACTGTCTCTAAAACTCCTAATACAAAGTTTCTATTCCTAGCTAAAGAGAGACAGAGAGATCCACTAAAGAGGGTGGCCTTTTCTCTCTTTGTCTTGAGGCATTATAAATCCTGGAGACCCCCTTCCCTTAATCTAGGACCCTCGTTATTTCCTCACTAGTGGCCCAGTGCACAAAATTCATGCACATTAAAAGGGAATTAATTAGTGGGAATATTTTAATATTGCCCTTTCTCTATAATATAAATGTGACAGATGGAAGGAAATTAGTAAAATGTAAATGAAAATAATATATAAATTTATTAATAAATAAACAGTAACAAAAGGATATAATAGCAGAGGCGTGATATGAAAACAACACAAACATAATATGAAAACAAAAAAACATGATATAAAAACAACAAAAACATGATATAAAAACAATATTGATGCAAACAATGACTGATAAAGTGATTAAACTTATTCTAATATCTCCCTGTATATCACATTAAGAATGAAAACACTTTCAGAGTGCTTGACTCATTTCCCTTGTGATGAAGTATTTAGAACTTGAACTTTAATATCACATGCTCTTCGAACTGGAGAGAAATCAACATATAATTGACCATGTGCAAAAATGGGTTCAGGTAGGAATATGGCTACTCTGTCTAGAGTTTGTCCTTATGATTTATTAATAGTCATCACAAAAGCTGGCATCATGGGAAACTGTCGTCAAATTAATTTAAATGGGAGGCCAGTGTCAGATGGAGACAAATCAATTCTTGGAATCAGAACAACCTCTCCCTCTGCAGATCCTGTTAATACTTCAGCTTTGATAAAGTTAGGTCATAATCTTTTGATAATAAACCTAGTACCATTACAAAGACTTCATTTACTATTAGGATTTCTCAATAGCATGATGATGGCATCCACTTTCCATTTTAATTTATGACACGGCATTTCTGAAGAAGTAATACTATTAAGAAATTTGATGGCAAAATTTCCTTTTCAGCATCATTTGTTGAATTAATGGAATCATCACTCAGATATGTGTGAAAATCTCCATCAAGTATATCCAAAATGTCTTCATTTAATTTTTGAACGTGCTCATTTTTTTGGACAAAGAATCACACGTTTAGATATATTTTTAATATTATCTATAGATATAGTATTTCCAAAGGTAGCTTCAAGAATAGATCCATTACAAATCATTTCACAGGGGATTTCAATAATATCCATTCCTAAATGAAAACTGCTATCAAGTTTGTCATCTCCAAGTTTTACTAACCATCTACACTAATAAAAGAGAAACATGCAAATTGTTGTCACTCTTCTACACCCACCAGCCAATCAAGATGAGTATGCAAATTAACCCAACAAAGATGGCAGCTAATTTGCATACACAGGCACAGAGCAAAGACTGAAGAAGACTGAAGAGGCTTGGCTTCTCCACTGCAGCTGGGGCAGAGAAGCCAGGCCTCACTGCTGCAGCCGGAGTGGAGAAGCCTAACCTCATTGCTGCAGCCAGAGCAGAGAAGTCAAGCCTCCCTACTGTGGTCAAACCAAAGGCCTGGGTCCTGGGTGCTGGAGAAAAACTGGTGCCAGCAGCCAGGGGAAGGAAGGCCTATTGTGAGAATATTCATGCAACGGGACTCTAGTTCACTATAAGCAGAATCCTCTGATCTCGTATTTGTTGTAAGAGACAACTTTCTGAAACATCCCCAAACACTGTAGTACTTTAAACTTGTTTGTAGTATGGCCAATCACATAGCATGTAGTACAATACTGAGACATTGTCAAAAATCCCCTCCAAGAAGAAATTTCCCACCAAATAAAACATTCAAATTTATAATTTCTCTTAGTAATCTGTCTATGGCATTTGTAGCATGACTGGATGCCGTGGTGCATTCATCAATAATGAGAAGTTGGGCCTTTTTATTTATTTATTTATTTATTTATTTATTTATTTTTCTTTATTGGTCAAGGTATTACAAATGTGTCCTCATCTCCCAATAACCCCCAACCACCCCCCCCCACTCATGCCCTCATCCCCCTGTTGTTTGAGTCCATTGGCTTAGCTTATATATATGCATACAAGTCCTTTGGTTGATCTCTCCCCGCCACCCTCACCTTCCCTCACCCTCCCTCTGGGGATCAACAGACCAATCACTGCTTCTCTGTCTCTGGATCTGTCCCTGCTCATCAGTGTATGTTGTTCTCTATATTCCAAAAATGAGTGAGATAATATGATATTTATCTTTCTCTGACTGGCTTATTTCACTTAGCATAATGCTCTTCAGTTCCATCCATGCTGTAGCAAATGGCAAGAATTCCTCATTTTTTACTGCAGTATAGTATTCCATTGTGTAGATGTACCACAGTTTTTTAATCCACTCATCTGCTGATGGGAACTTAGGTTGTTTCCAGATCTTAGCTATAGTAAATTGAGCTTCCATGAACATAGGGGTTCATATATCCTTTCTGGTTGGTGTTTCTAGCTTCTTGGGATATATTCCTAGACCTGGAATCACTGGGTCAAATGGAAGTTCCATTTTTAGTTTTTTGAGGAAACTCCATACTGTTCTCCACAGTGGCTGCACTAGACTGCATTCCCACCAGCAATGCAGAAGAGTTCTTTTTTCTCCACATCCTCACCAGCACCTGTTTGTTGATTTGTTGATGATAGCCATTTTGACAGGTGTGAAATGATACCACATTGTTGTTTTGCTTTGCATCTCTCATATAATTAGTGACTTTGAGCATGTTTTCATATGTCTTTCAGCCTTCTGTATGTCTTCTTTTGAAAAGTGTCTATTTAGGTCTCTTGCACATTTTTATTGGGTTATTTATCTTCCTTTTGTTAAGTTGTATGAGTTCCCTGTAAATGTTGGATATTAAACCCTTATTGGTGTTATCATTAGCAAATATGTTCTCCCATGCAGTGGGCTTTCTTGTTGTTTTATTGATGGTTTCCTTTGCTGTGCAAAAGCTTTTTATTTTGATGTAGTCCCATTTGTTTATTTTCTCTTTAGCTTCCATTGCCCTAGTAGCAGTACCAGTGAAGAAATTCTTTTAGAACATGTATGCGATTTCACTGCCTGTGTATTCCTCTAGTATTTTTATGGTTTCCTGTCTTATGTCCTTTATCGATTTTGAGTTTATTTTTGTGTATGGTATGAGTTGGTGGTCTAGTTTCATCTTTTTTCATGTATCTGTTCATTTTTCCCAACAACATTTATTGAAGAGACTGTCTTGACTCCATTGTAAGCTTTTGCCTCTTTTATCCAATATTAATTGGCCATAGTGATTTGGGTCAATTTCTGGGTTCTCTATTCTATTCCATTGATCTATATGTCTGTTCTTGTGCCAGTACCAAGCTATTTTAAGAACAGTGGCTTTGTAATACAGCTTGATGTCTGGTACTGTGATCCCACCTACTTTGTTCCTCTTTCTAAGGATTGCTACAGCTATTCAAGGTCTTTTTTTATTCCAGATGAATTTTTGGAACGTTCGTTCTAGATCTGTGAAATATGCTGTTGGTATTTTAATGGGAATTGCATTGAATCTATAGATTTATTTGGGAAGTATGGACATTTTGATGATATTGAACCTACCAATCCATGAACACAGTATATTCTTCCATCTGTTTATATCTTCCTCTATCTGTTTTTTCAGTCATATAGTTTTTCATATATAAGTCTTTTACCTCCTTAGTTAAACTTATTCCTAGGTATCTTAATTTTTTTGGTGTGATGGTAAATGTGATTTTTTTTTTAGTCTCTCTTTCTGTAAGTTCACTATTAGTGTAATGAAATGCCATAGATTTCTTGGCATTAATTTTGTATCCTGCAACATTGCTGAGTTAATTGATTAAGTCTAACAATTTTTATGGAGTCTTTAGGGTTTTCTATGTACAATATCATGTCATCTGCAAATAAGGACAGTTTTACTTCTTCTTTTCCAATTTGGATGCCTTTTATTTCTTCTTCTTGTCTGAACGCAATGGCTAGTACTTCCAGTACTATGTTGAAAAGGAGTGGTGAAAGGGGGCATCCCTGTCTTGTTCCTGTTCTTAGGGGAAATGATTTTAGTTTATGACCATTGCGTATAATGTTGGCTATGGGTTTGTCACATATGGCTTTTATTATGGTGAGGTATGATCTCTCTATTCCCACCTTGCTGAAATTTTTTATCAAGAAAGGTTGTTGGATTTTGTCAAATGATTTTTCTGCATCAATTGATATGACTATGTGATTTTTATCTCTCTATTGCTTTATGTGATGTATCACGTTTATTGATTTGTGGATATTGTACCATCCTTGCATCCCTTGGATATATCCTACTTGGTCACAGTGTGTGATCTTTCTGATGTACTGCTGGATCTGATTTGCTAGAATTTTGTTAAGTATTTTGGCATCTATGTTCATGAGGGACATTGGCTTATAGTTTTCTTTTCTTATGTCGTCTTTTTCTGGCTTTAGTATTAGGGTGATGCTGGCTTCATAGAATGAGCTGGGAAGTGTTCCTTTCTCTTGAATTTTTTGGAGTAGTCTGAGGAGAATAGGTTTTAGTTCTTCCTTGAATGTTTGGTAAAACTCCCCTGTGAAGCTATCTGGCCCTGGGCTTTTACTTCCTGGAAGCTTTTTGATTACTGCTTTAATTTCTTCCATAGTTATTGGCCTATTGAGATTTTTAGATTCTTCCTGATTGAGTTTGGAAGGTTATATTTTTCTAGGAATATGTCCATTTCCTCCAGGTTGTCTAGTTTTTGGAGTAGAGTTGTTCATAGTATTTTTTAACAATTCTTTAAATTTCTGTGGGGTCTGTTGTAATTCTCCTCTTTCATTTCTGATTTTGTTTATTTGTATCATCTCTCTTTGATTTTTGGTGAGCCTGGCTAGTGGTTCATCAATCTTGTTTATCCTTTCAAAGAACCAGCTCTTGGTTTCATTGATTTTTTGTATTGTTTCTTTTGGTCTCTATGTCATTTATTTCTGCTCTGATCTTTATTATCGCCTTCATTCTGCTCACTCTGGGCTTTTTTTGTTGCTCTCTTTCTAATTCTTTGAGTTGTAGAGTTAGATGATTTACTATAATTTTTTCTTGTTGTTTTTTTTTTAGGTAGGCCTGCAGAGCTATAAACTTCCCTCTCAGGATTGCTTTCATTGTGTCCCATAGATTTTGGATTGTTGTGCTTTTATTGTCATTAGTTTCCAGAGTGTTTTTTATTTCTTTTTTGATCCCATTGGAAACCCAATCAATATTTAGGAGCATGCTATTCAACTTTCAAGTGTTTGAGTTTTTTTATTGTTTTTGTTATAGTTTATTTCTAATATTATGCCATTGTGATCTGAGAAGATGCTTGGTATAATTTCAGTCTTCTTGAATTTAGGGAGACTTTGCTTGTGACCCAATATGTGGTCTATTTTTGAAAATGTCCCATGTGCACTTGAGAAGAATGCATATTCTGTGGCTTTAGGGTGAAATGTTCTGAAGATGTCAATTAAGTCCATCTGACCTAGTGAGTCATTTAGGATTGCTGTTTATTTGCTGATTTTTTTGTCTAGAGGATTTATCCAGTGATGTCAGTGGTGTGTTTAAGTCTCCTACTATGATTTTATTATTGTCAATCTCTCCCTTGATATCTTCCAGGAGTTTTTTTTTTATGTATTTGGGTGCTCCTGCATTGGGTGCATATATGTTTATCAGGGTTATATCCTCGTGTTGTATTGATCCTTTTAGTATTATAAAGTGGTCTTCCTTATCTCTTGTTATGGCCTTCACTTTGGGGTCTATTTTGTCAGATATAAGTATTGCTACTCCAGCTTTTTTTTTTATTTTTATTTGCCTGAAAGATATTTTTCCATTCCTTCACTTTCAGTCTATGTGAGTCCCTTGTTCTGAGGTGGGTATCTTTTAGACAGAATATATATGTGTTATGTCTTTTTATCCATTCAGCCACTCGATGTCGTTTGATTGGAGCATTTAGTCCTTTTATATTAAAAGTTATTATTGAAAGGTACTTGTTTGAAATAATTTCTATTTTTGTGCCTGTGTTCTCTCTCTTACCTTTTTATTTCTTCATTTTACAACATTCCCTTTAGCATTCCTTGCATTGCTGGCTTGGTAGTAATAAACTCTTTTAGCCTTTTTTTGTCAGTGAAGATGTTGATTTCCCCTTCAATTTTGATTGATAGTCTTGCTGGATAGAGTATTCTTGGATTCAGTCATTTGTTTTGTAACACTTTGTATACCTCCTTCCATTCCCTTCTAGCTTGATGTCTCTCTGTTGAGAAATCATTTGATAACCTGATGGGGGATCCTTTGTATGTAAATCTCTATCTCTCTCTTGTTGCCTTTAAGATTCTCTCTTTGTCTTGTACATTTGCCAACGTTATTATGATATGTCTTGGTGTGGGTCTTTTTGGATTCTTCTTGCTTGGGACTCTCTGTATTTGTGTAACTTTTTTCTTCTCCATATCTGGGAAGTTTTCTGTCATTATTTCTTCAAATAGATGTTCTAATCCTTGCTGGTCTTCTTGTCTTTTTTGAAGCCCTATTATGCGTATGTTACTTCATTTCATGTTGCCCTAATGCTCCCTTAGGCTCTCCTCCTGCTTTTTAATTTTTTTCTCCAGTGGCTGTTCAGATTGAGCTTGTTTCTCTACCTTATCTTCTAAGTCACTAATTCGTTCCTCTGCTTCTTCTAGTCTACTGTTGAAACCTTCCATGATGTTTTTTTTTATTGTAGCTATATCACTTTTCATTCCTTCCTGATTCTTGCATAAGTTTTTTATTTTCTCATCCATCCGGTGAATGAATTGTACAACTATTACTCTGAATTGTTTTTCTGTCATGTTGCATGCTTCAATTTGACTAATTTCCTTTCTTGGCAACTCCTCATTTTCTTTCCTCTGGGGATTGTGTTGTCTCCCCATTCTCACTGTCTCCAGAAGTTTCAAATGTGGAATTGTGTGGGCCTGGGCTGTGTGCAGTGGGAGCTTCTCACCACCCTAGTGTCACTGAAGAGCCCTGAAACTAAGATGTTTGGTTGTCATTGGTTGATGGGAACCAGGCTTGCTGAGAGTCAAGGTTGCCAGCACTCATAGTGGCCTGTGTGTGCACTTAGAATCAAGGAACCCGCCTGCATTGAGCTGAAACAGAGATCTCCCTGGAGTGTGTTGGAAATCAGAGCCCTCTAGCATGTGCCAGGAATCAGAGTTCACCAAGAATCCAGTATTAGTGTCTCTGTTACTTTGTGAGGCCTCACATTGAGAATCAGGGTCCCTGTGAGCACATGTACCAGGAATTGGAGTTACTGGCTCTTAGTGTGAATGCACTGGGAATCAGGGATCTCAGGTGCAAGTGATAAGAAACAGAGTGAAGGGTGCTTAGTGCTGCCTCCTTCCCGGAGAATAGGAGTCCCAGAGCCCATGCTGTGGGGAACAGACTCCCAGAGTTTGCCAGTTCCCAGGCTCAAATTCCTGCAGCCCTGCACCTTGGGGAACAGACACCCAGTGTCGCACGCTCCTAGGCTCAAAGCCTCATGCTGCAAGGATCAGGCTTCCCAGTGTTCACAAGTTCCTAGGCACAAATTCCCACAGCCCCTCACTGTGGGGAATAGACAGCCAGAGATCGCACGTTCCCAGGCTCAATTTCCTGCAGCTCTGTGTCTCGGGGAACAGACACCCTGAGTCATGCACTCCTAGGCTCAAAGCCCCATGCTGCAGAGAATAGATTCCCAAAATTTGCACATTCCCAGGCTCAAATTTCTGTAGCAGCGCTAAGGCCCGAGCGAGGGGTGGGTCTATCTGTTACTATGGTGCTGCCTGCAAGCCTGCGGAGAGGGGGACGGGCTCTGTTAGTCACAGAGATCTGCTGCCTGATGTCTGGATTCTTGGTGTCCATGGGTCCTTAGCTGTGGTCGCAGGTCTCTGTGCCCAGTGGCCTCAGAGTCCTGGTTTGTGTCTGCGACCAGACTGGGTGGCATTGAGGCCAGGATCCTAGTCACAAGCAGCTCTGTTTCTCAAGATAGTGTGGTCTCCATGCCTGTGCTGGCTGCCCAGGAGTGTCTGCACTGGGAACGGGGCTCCGCCATCTAAGACTGCCCGGTTTGGCAACTCCTTAGAAAACCTGCAGAATCTAACTGTCCCTGACTCATACACACACACACACACACACATGCACCACACACATCCACACACTCCTCTATCGCTCCCTGGCTCTCTCACACTCTCTCCCTCACTGCCTTCCTGCTGGTTGCCATCTTCCCTCTCTCTCTGGGCCTTTTTAATAGTTTTAGCAACTTCACTGTTTATATTGAGTCTAGAAATTGAAGTTTCATTTAGTGGAATTGGTAATTTATATTGGGAATGAAAGGTGCTTCCACCAGGAAGGAAGTAAATTTGCAGCAATTCCTGTACATGCTGTGGGTAAAACAGTACCACCACGACCTCTAATATAATGTATTAAAACTTTATGAAGATATGTTTGATATGAAGGTGAATAGAATTCCTACCTGGCAGGCCCCTGACAGCAAATTTGCCACTTGTTGATTCCATGAGGAATGGGGCTCCCTCCTCCCTCTTGTCAGAGTCCAGGGTGGAGGTGAATGGGGTTCCTGGCTGGCTGGCCACTGACAGCAAGCTATCCAACAGCGGATTCTGTGAGGAATGGGGTTCCCTCCTCCCTACTGTCAGGGTCTGGGTTGAAGGCCGGCCATGCTCCCCTGTTGGGCCAGACCCAGAGTTCTGCCATGCTGTGGCCTCTGCCTCCGTAACCCAGGACTGACTGTCACTGGGCGCTCCTGGTGCTCTGAGGGTGGGTTCTTCCCTCAGGCCTCGGGGGAAACAGCTTGGGGAGGGCGCAGCCCTTGGCAAGGTGACCCAGGACTCATTGCCTCCAGGCTCTGAGGGCCAGTTCCTACCTCAAAACTCACCCTCCCAGGAAATAGCTTGGGGAGGGTACAGCCTTTGCCAAGAGGATCCCTGCAGGACTGACTTCCTTCCAGTTGGTTGAGCCTGCAAAGTGACGGGTGAACACCCAGGGTTTTTGGTTTTTATATAAGTAGATTGGCCACTCTACTACATAGTACCAGTTTCAAGGCCCAAGCCCACATGGTGCCCCCTCTTTATTTTCTCTTATTTTGCAACATTCCTCTATCCTTTGTGAAAATGTTTCCCTTTTTTTGTTAATGTGTTTTTTGTTGTCCTTCACATATCCATCTTATCTGTTCAAATTGGAATTTATATATATATATATATATATATATATATATATATTCAGAGAGGAAGGGAGAGAGAGATAGAAACATCAATGATGAGAGGGAAACATTGACCTACTGCCTCCCACATGCCCCAAGATGGGAACTGAACCGGACCACATGCCCTGACCAGGAATTGAACCGGGACCTCCTGGCTCACAGGTCGATGCTCAACCACTGAGCAGAGTTGGAGTTACTTTTTCTCTACCTTATGGTACCTAGCAACCTTGTCCTACCAAGTCTTTTTTAAAATATTTTTTATTGATTTCAGAGAGAGGAAGAGAGAAGGAGAGAAAGACAGAAACATCAGTGATGAGAGAGAATCATTAATCAACTGTCTCCTGCATTCCCCTTACTGAAGATCAAGCCTGCAACCCAGGCATGTGCCTTGCTCAGGGACTCAACTATAACCTCCTGGTTCATGGGTTGATGTTCAACCACTGAGCAGCACCTCCTGCCAAGTCTTGGGACTGAAACCGCTAGCTTCTCTGCTCAAAGAGTAAAATAACCTCTTTTTTCCTGACCAGAGATGTTTTATTACCCCTATGGTTCTCTCAGCTGCTCAGGTCAGGGCTGATTTTGATCTACCTTGTGGCTGCTTTAATTGTTCCGTCCAAGATGCCTCTCCTCTCTGTACCTCCTCCCTTCCTGTCTACCTAATTAAGCTAGCTAGCTAACCCTTATCAAAATAAGCCAGATAAAGTCAAATATCACACCATGTTGCTTACATGTGGAATCTAATAAACAAAATTAACTGATGTACAAAATAGGTCTGAAGACCTGGATGTATGGAACAGACAGACAGATCTCAAAGGGGACGGAGGGGAGGGAGATGAGTAAAGATTACCAAAGAATATATATTCATAGCCCATGGACACAGACAATAGTGTGATGAAAGGCCTGGGGGAGGTGGGGGTTGGGTGGAAGGGACAAAGTTGGGGAAAATGGGGGGCATCTGTAATATTGTCAATAATAAAAAAAATAATTAAGAATGAAACCAGACAATAAATGGGTCTGTTGTAGGAAGTTAAACAGACATGAGCAGAGTAAGGATGTTTTGCCAGGTACAAAATATCATCATGGTGGAAAACCACAGGTGCCTAGCAATGCACAATCAATGGTAGGGTGGGACCTTGCCCTCAGGATGACTTATCCTCCCCTAGCATATGGTCATGAGGTTTAGACCCCCTGACCTTTCCTCCCTATGGATAACATCTATACCTCAAGTTGTATTTCAGCTCCAGGCCCAGATAAGGAATAAAACCATCCATGGCTGACATCAGGACCAGCTGCATTGAATAGTGACCTCTCTGCCTGGTGCTGGCCAATCAATCAGTGGAAACCACAACCCTGAAAGGACACACCTGGAAAGCTGCTGAATATTCTATTAAGATCTTTCCCTGGGACCTCCCCTCCACCCTTAAAATGCTTAGGACAGGATTCAGGGTGTTCTCTCCAATACCCATGCCTTTCCCATCCCTCTCCCTTCCCCCAGGCTTCCTCCCTCCCAAGCTCCAAGGGCCTTTCCTTTACCTCTACAATATGCCTAAGCCCATTTCTTCTAGGAATTACTATAATTCACTCAATAAATGTTATTCTACAGTTTGGGTCTTGCTCTGAATTCTTTCCTAGCCAGAACCCAAGTACCAAAGTTGCTAAACCCAGGTTTGGTCTGACCATCCCTTCAGACAACTGGTGCCATTCCTGCTACCTACAATGGGTCTGGCCTGCCTGTTAAGCAGAGACAGGGTTGAATCATACGTGAGTGTTTATTCCAGTAATGCTGGCAGTATGGTCATCTATGAAAATCTGCTCTGTGTTACCCCTTCCCCCCATAAACCAGCTGCTTATATTGGGTAGGAGGACAAAGATTACATGGGGAAGTGGGCAAAAGGAATAATAATGGGTATAATGGTTACAGGTTACCTATGTGGGCTGGGGTGAACTTCTCAAGAGACTCAATTGTTTTGGCAACAGGGTTGTTAATCTTTCCATGATAATAGGCAGTTCTCAGATAAGGAGAATAGACCCCCTTCCCTGTTAACTTCCACATCCCAGGACCTACAATTCTGTCAGGTTAGAGCATGATTTCCCTAATCAGAACAGAACATTCAAGAATAACAGAGTATTTCAGAAAGACCAAAAAAACTAAGTGACGCTTTGAAGAGGTGGAGAAATCACAGTTTTAATAACATGCGTGGTCTCTGGGGTTGTCCTAAATCCCAAATCCTGAGTGCCGGTAACACGCAAGAACCTTGCTTTATAACTTCCCCTCGAGTTCATTAATTTGAAAATATACTCCCTCCCCCCAAGGCCCTGAAGGGAGTACTCTGTTCATCTACCCTTCACCCAGGTGTGCTTAGGTTCTGGGCTCAGAACAAAGCCCCCTGCCCTACTGCAGGACAGGACTTTGTTTGGTTTTATGGCCTAACATTCCTTGCAAAACCAGTCTTCCTCCTCATTCTCCCCCCGCCCCCCGGCTTGTCCCACAAGCCTCTTTAGCCTTGTGGAGCAATATTAGTTCTATTATTTTTCATCTAATACAATCCTCCCTCCCCCACACGTGCATTTGATAATAGAGTCATAACATACTACAGGCTGATAACCACTAGGACAAAGAGTAGTTATGACTATTCCTGTCAAACAGATGTCCTTGCTGCGTGGGGCAGAGCTCCCTTCTCGGCCTGAACCGAGAGCCTGAACCGGTTCCTTCCCTGGGGTTCCTTCCCTGGAGGTGCCCTCCGTAGCAGGGGCCTCCCACACCCTTGCTAGGTTCTTTGACCTTGACAGGTCTGAGTTCACATCCTGAGCAGGGTCACAGCCTCCGAAAGACCAGCCCCCAGCCTGGGGCTCTCCCCAGGCACCAAAAGGTCCTCTTCTGGACAGAGCACCGACAGGTTCAGAAGTGTGTGGCCCCGAAGGTCAGGGAGGGGGTCGGGCACTGGTGTTGGGGCAGCTCCGCAGGTGCAGGCAGCCACAGGAACTCGGGGCTTCTGGGTGAGACGAGGGCTTCGAGTGTCAACAGGAGGTGTTCATCAGGCCTGGGGCTAGGCTGGCGCAGAGCTGCTCCCCGGCTCTGAACTTGTGCCGAAGCACACGGGTCAGGTCTATGCCTTCATTGTCACCCTTGAAGAAGGAAGTCTTGGCTTTCCCGTGGCGGCCAGGCATGAGCTGGAGGGCAGGGTAGTCAGTGGCCAGAAGCTTCACCATGAACAAGCCCATCGCCAAAGTCACGAAGAGGATGGGCAGCAGCAGATCACAGAGTGAGCGGCGTGTGCGGCACAACCACTGGGTCAACAGGGCAGCCACTTGCATGAGAGTGCTGGCAAGGGCACCGTTATGGGAATCAGAGTGGACGCCAGAGGCCTCGGGCTCTGCGCCTCCAACCCCATCCCTGAGGCCACGTCCAACTGCTCTCTGGGATCTCGCAGAAGAATCAGAAACACCTCCTCCAAGATGGTATCTGCGACCCCACAACCCGCCAGGTACAGGCAGTGCCAGTTCTGCTCCAGCGCCTGGAAGACCCCCTTGAAACCGGCTCAGTCACCTTCCTTGGGGAGGACACAGCTTAGCGTGCACCCGCTGCAGTCTTTGAGAAACGCTTGTGGGACGTAGGTCTGCGTCAGGGCCGTGGTGCAAGCTGCATCCTGCAGACTGTCCAACTCCAGAGCAGAAAGCTGCTTCATATCAGGCAGAGGCCTTGTCCATAGGCCTCTGTCAGGCTGAAGAGGGCGCCATAGTAATGGAGCTGGCCCTGCTGCAGGACAGCCATGTGGTCACTCAGTGCCTCCGCCTCGTCCAGGTGGTGGGTTGTGAGGATGATCATCCAACCTTCTTACTGAACGAGGACGTCCCAGATGCTGCACCGGGAGCAGGGGTCCATCCCACTAGTGGGCTCGTCCAGCACCATGGTCTTAAACGTGCCGAGGAAAGCGGCACCAAGGAACAGCCTCCTCTGCAGGCCTCCCGACAGGGCACGGGCTGGCTGGTGCTGATGCTGCATCAGCAACCTGCTGCCAGGCGCCCAGGTCCACTGCGGTGACTTGATGGATGTGAAGAGCAGCAGGTGCTTCAGGATAGTGAGCCTGTCCAACAGGACATTCTGCTGAAGACGTACTCCCAGCTCCTTTCTGACCACAGCCAAGTCAAGTCTGTCTGAAGGTTCCTGCCGTCCACGAGGGTGGCCCCAGAGGTGGGCGCATGCAGCCCCATCACCAGTGACCTTCTTCTCAGACTGGGCTGCCTTCACTCGGGGGCAGTGGACCCAGGCACTCAGTCCTGCAACCCCAAGAGCCATGGGGGTGACCAGGACTATGGCACGTGGTCCACTCTAGGCAGGAGCCAGTCCCTGGGTGACCCCTTGAACTCGTACCTGTCCGTCTGCTCGTGGTCCAGCACCGTGTTGACCAGGATGTCCCCGGAGTTGGGGTCAATGGCCAACACCCCGTTCACTGAGGGTTCCAGCGAGTAGGCTTGTTCTGGTCGCCCTCTGTGTTGCTGGCCGGCTTCAGCTGTAAGGGCACATTGTCGTTCTGTCTTTGATGACGAGGACCATGGTGGCCTTGTCGGTCTTGGGGGGCTGTCTGTGGTCGCAGGCCATGACAATGAAGTGCAGATGGCTTACTTCCTCACAGTCGATGCGGTGCAGAATGCTGAGCCAGCCCGACGCCGCATCCAGGTGCAGCAGCCGCCGCACCGACTCGGTGGCAGCGCCGAACACATCCCATTGAACCCCACGTAGGATGGTGGTGCCCAGGGCGCTGTTCTCCACTAGGTCGGCCTCGTACTCACTCTTCTTGAAGCGGAGGCTGTTGTCGTTGGGTCACCACTGTCGCGTACCTGCAGGGTCAGCTTATATGAGTTGTGCTGCTTGTGGTCCAGCGCCCCCTTGACGATGAGCTGCGGCTGTTCTCACTTCTTGCCGTCCAGGGTGTCGGTCACTTGTAGCTCAAACATGCCACCTACATCATTCCTGCTGCCCCCGAGCTCCTGGGGCAGCTCATAGCACTCAATGCCATTGCAGTCGAAGTCATGGTAGGTGGCGATGGGCAGCAGGTACAGCGTGCCCACCGGGCAGTTCTCCTCTACCATGAGCTTCAGCATGGGCGACGGGAAGGTGGGCGTGGTCCTTAGTCATGTCTGGAGTCTATTCTTCTTCCCCTGGCACTGCCAAGGACAGGGCCATCGGGGAGGTCTTCCACCCAGGAGAAGCTGTGCTGAGCCATTTGGCACCTCCCATGGCAAATCAGTGACTAGGCCTGTCCCAAGGCTGCACACTGGAAGGAGACATACATCAGCGCCTTCCCCACCAGCAGCAACGGGCACCAAACTCCCTCAGCAGTTCCATTCCCAAGTGTCCTTGGTCTAGGGAAGACAAAATTTCTGCTCAGTTTCCCTATTCTATTTATCCCAGCTTACTGGCCCATCATTCATTTAACTTTTAACATTTTTCTTTATCTTTCTCTATTGCACCAAAGCCATACTTTTTAGTCAGTTAGAACTCTCAGGCTCAGGCTTAATTGTTCCTACAGCTGAGGTTTGTGCCACCCCTGACATGGGCATGGTCACACAGGCCTGCAAGGCAGTATACAGGCTGCTAACCGTCTCTCAATAGAGACAAAAATCTGATGGTATTCTTCTTTGCCCAGTTGGGCACCTGACCTTTTAACAACTGAACATTGGCACTGTGGCCGCTTCTAACAGCTAAATCTTCTGCTACTACACATGACACATGGTAAGGCTATACAAACATCTTAGGGAAGTGACTAAAGTCTATTCTTGACCTTCCCACACAAGGCAAAATTGCCCTTGTCTCTCTGGAGCCATTGTCAGGGCTGTGCATTGTGGCCAGTTCTTTCTAGCCACAAACACAGTTTGTCCAATTTTATTGGCTGTGATCAGTTAGTTGTAAGACACCACTGCACTCAGACCAGCCAAATTTAGTAATTTCCCATTTACTAGCTTAGCTTCTTATCTTTAACCTCAGTCCCTACTGTTTTTACTTTTATTCTTTCTGTCATATGTTTGGCAACTTGTATAGAATTCTTCACTCTTAGAAACCTTAATTTTTTTATGATAACCAAAAGTAAACAGCCAGCTTTTCTTTGATTAGCAACACATTCATACCCAAACAGAAATTTACTAGCTAAACAATTTTAAGCAAGCAACAAAGATGCATATTTAAACAATAAAGACAGATAACATTCCCCATTAAAACCTTGGTTCATACTATATTTACATTACAGAATATCACCAATTGGCCTTAATTCAATAAGGCAGGGAGCAGGGCCCTTAACCTCCCTGCCCTGCAGAGCTGTGAGCCCCGCCCCTGAGTGGCAAATTCAGAAAGATGGGCGGCTCCCATCTTTCCAAGATGGCAGCTCGCATGAGAGCCACATGCAATGCTCCGGGCCAAGCAACTGCCCAAACCCCTTTTCAGATATGAGTTAACTTGCTTATATTACATGACTTAACGAGACAAAACTCAGACAATATACATGCAAACAGTAAATTTTTACAAAGGGAAAATCCAGATCAAAACTCTTATCTCTTCACACACACTCTCAGTACTGAGAAACCCTGGAAGACAGGGCCTAAGGAATTCAAATTCAAATTAACCACATTCCTGGCCTGAGCCAAGAAGCCGTTTTCTGGCAAAATAAACTACGAATTTAAACAAACATACGTTGTCCCGACCCTATGATGATCAGTGACTAGAGACAGACAGGGAAGGGGTGACCTGCTTTCACAGATCTTCACTCAGATGCCCGCCTGGCCACATCCCTTGGGAGCTTAGATTTGTCTTAGCTAAGGTGCACCCGTATAAACCCCAGGCCTGGTCACCTCCACATGGGAATGAGTCACCGTTATGACTTATGACAAATCGCGGAACTGCAGGATGGGGCCCACTCGGACTCCGTAACCGAGGTCATGGAGCCACATAAAGGAGAGGAAAGGGCAGGCCCCCTCCCTCCACACTCACGCACTTTCACCTAACATTCACTCAGAGTTTAAAATACATTTTACCCAACTTCTAATTCCTGACCTGAGGGGCCCGCTCTCACCGGATACTCACTCAGAATTTCATGACCTGAGGAGTCTGCTCTCACCAGATACTGGCTCAGAATGAGTATATCTACTCAATTCCTGACCTGAGGGGCCCACTCTCACCAGATACCCACCCAGAATTTCCTGACCTGAATGAGGGGGTGATCACTTCCCTCCTTCTACTCACTTGGAGTAGGCTGATTAACTGACAGGCACCTGCCTTACAGATTCTGTTGACAGGTCCAGAAGTGTTTGTCCACTCTCTTCAGATGCTGGCTTGGCCCTGGGTTGAAGTCCAGGAGTGCTGGAGTTCCCCCATTTAATTCCCCTAAAATCAGCAGGGTGCGCCTTTGGAGGTCCTTGGGCCCCTAACCCCATCCTCTAACTGGAGGCAAGAGCCAGCTTTGATTAGTTTCCAGGCCAGGGAACCGAAATGTTGCAGAAAGACCAAAAAACTGAGTGACACTTTGAAGAGGTGGAGAAATCACAGTTTTAATAACATGCACGAACTCTGGGGTTTGTCTTAAATCCCAAATCCAGAGCGCTGGTAACATGCAAGAACCGTGCTTTATAACTGCCCCTCAAGTTCATTGATTTGCAAATATACTCCCTCCCCCCAAGGCCTTGAAGGGAGAATTCTTTTTATCTACCCTTCCCCCAGGTGTGCTTAGGTTCAGGGCTCAAAACAAAGCCCCCTGCCTTACCACAAGACAGGGTTTTGTTTGGTTTAATGGCCTAACATTCCTTGCAGAACCAGTCTTCCTCCTCACCTGGGTCCTACCCATAATAGGGCCACTAATTCTCATCTGCATCTTTTTTCTCCTAGCCCCCTGCCTCCTTAAGTTCATCCACTCCTGGATCGCAGGGATGTCACGATGTCACCGGTGACTGTAAATCAGCTCCTGCTCCATCCCTACACCCAGCTACCCTCCAACCTGCCTTTGCCTGACCCTGGCCTTTGAACCCTCCCCCTCATTGTCCTTGGTCAGCTTGAAACAGCCATAATGACCCTGCGCCCCCTATCACCAAAAGGCCGGAATGTTAGAGAATGTTAGGTTGGAAGGGGGTCGAGGGGTTGATGCATGCTCCCACAAGGTTAGCTACCAGATAGAGGACACAGATTCCTTCCTGGAAACCCAAATACCCCCAGGCTGGAACGCCCACAACTCATGCTCCCCCACCCTCACTGAACAGCTGTATAAAAAATGCCCCTTACTCCCTCTCGGTGTGACTCCAGTGGCCCCTCCCTGGAGCCTCTGGACCTCGCCCAGGAGCGCAGAATAAATTCCCTTCCTTCAATCTTCCTGACTCTCTGACTCAGTTTCCTCCTGCGCCACGAACTTCACAAACTGTAACTTAATTATTCAAACTATTTAAAAGTTTACCAATCATTTTATAGAAACATCTGTACTTGGTATCTGTGTTCTGGGAGAGGAAAGGAGAAGGAAGCAAGCATTGGATTTAAATTAAGGTGACCAGACATCCAGCTTTTGGCGGGACAGTCCCGATTTTTAACAATTTGTCCTGCATCCTGTGGCATTTTAAAAAAGTTCTGATTACTCTTTGTAATATTTTAAGTAATAATAAAAAAAGAAAAATAAAGACCCTCCCCCCCCCGTCAATGGTGTACTGCTTTAAATCTGGTCACCTTAATTTAAATTGATTCATAGAAGTAATATATAAAGTTAATTAACCCAATATGCTGAAGCAGGAAATTGAGGGGAACATAGGCAACCTTAGGGATTTTTTTAGAATTGGGGTCCATGGAAATGTGTGGGGCTGCAGACTGGGATAAGGTACATTTCTATAACACAAAGAAGCCATGTGTAGTTACATCTCCATAAGATAAGGAAGCAGCAACAGGTATATTTACAGAAGACATGGAATCTGGAAGTAGCCAAGAAAGGTCTATATTTACAAAATAAAGAGAAGGAAGCCCTTCATTCAGAAGGAGAAGAAGAAAGCCCATAGGGAATAGGACAACAATAAGGAAGGAATGGGGAGAACCTCATATGTGAGGTGCAACCTTTGAGCCCAGGAGTTACTATGGTAACCAACTTGAAGGGGAATACTGACCAATCAAGAGATATCAAGGCACCAGGATCTGCAGCCTATAGCCATAGGGAAAGAGAACCCAGTGGGACTCTTTTCCCCCTCCCTACCTGTGAATCCATTCTGTGGGACTCTTCCCCCTCCTTACATGGGAGTCAGTTCTATGGGACCCTTTTCCCCCTCCATATGTGGGAGTCTGTACTTGTTCTTCAATAAATATCCATCCACCTTTGCTATACCATTTTCTGTCGATTCTGACGGACAAAACATCCAGGTTCCAGTCCAAAAATTCAGTATCATTGCTTAATATTATTTCTTGTACCTTTTTAAAGCACACTCTAAAACCATGGTGTAATTATGTTGCAAGAAATAAAGGGTCATGGTTGTCTTGGGAGCAAACAGGAAATGATTCATCTAGCTATTGTCAAATGTACTGTACATTCCACAAAAAATTCCTTTGTCCTTTCTGAGAGCAATACCTTCTTGAATCATGGGGCCCATGAACAAATGTGTAAGGCTTCCTGCAATTTTCTTTGATAATATAGATCATGTAACACACTCATGAAATCTTTCTTATCATTTGTAACACAATAAGGAGGAGAAAATGTTGTTAAGTAATCAGATATGTTTTGTCCTCTGTCAAATTACTTATCCATAAAGGCAGAAGAAATGTCTCAAAATTGAAAAACATAATTGAAATAGGCTGGTCTGGAAAATTTATAGAGCTCTAAAAAAGTATGATCTCTTGGAATAAATGTGAAGGTTTATGTGTGTTTGTCAGCAGTAAAAACACAATCCTCAAAGCAGTACTAACCTGTCACCAAGAAAAAATGATGTCAAACTCTCCCTTTCTTATTAATTTTTTTCTTAAGAGTTGAGATAATAAAATCAATTTAAGTTTTAGACTAAGCCATTTAACTAGTTTTAGACAATGTTCAGAGCAGCAAGGAGCTGGTTTCCCATTATCAGATATTGTGGGATGGGGTAGGAAGAAGCAGGTGAAAACCAGGAGGAATTATATTTCTTTTAGTATTTTCTTCTTCCCTAAGATAATTTTGCTAGTCTATGACCCTGAAGTTCAATTAATTTGTAATAAATTTATATAACAGTAAACTTTTTCAGTATGCTCCCAAAATAATAAATAACAATTATTATATTATTTTAAAATGAAATTATTATTATAATTTTAACAATAAAAGCAAATGAAATTAACTTTCAATTTTATAGCTAGTAAAAAGCCATTGCCTTTAATATAGTAATATTTATTGTCAGTGTGAAAATTTTCTTTCCAAAGAGTATTTTAGCAAAGATACTCAAAATAATAGCCATCATTTTGATTTACCTTTGAGCAAAATTTATGATGAGCAGAGATGTAACCATCTACTCTAATAAAAGCATAATATTGAAATTGACAGTTTCTTTGGGATGCCTAAGCCACGCTCACCAGCCAGTCCGAGTGACTGTATGCAAATTATCCCAGCTAAGATGGCAGAGGCTGCAGCCCTGGGAGAAGTCGTGCACAGCAGCCCAGCAGGGCAGACCGAAGAACTCTTTCTCCCGCCCACAGCTGCAGCCTGGATCACAAGGCAGATGGCTAAGCTTCCGTCTGCCCCGCAATCCAGGCCACAGCTGCGGGGTGGGAGAAGTGAGCCCATACTGTGGTCCAGGGGAGAAAGAAGCTATGCCATTGGCAGGTCCCTGAATGGAGGAGTGGATGGTCCAGAAGTGGAGGTACTCCTGTTTTGCAGCTTCAGTGCTGGGGCTGCATGGGCAGCTGCCACCTTTCTGGGACTAAGCCCTGAGCTGGGGGTTAATGCCCCTCCACATGGAAGCTTTAATGAGGGAAGGAGGGCTGCTCCTTCTCTCTCTCACACACACCCCCTCCTGGGCCCACTCTCTTGCCGGCTCCATTTTCTCTGCCACAGGGGCAGGGGTCTCCTATAAGAGGCCTAGTCTCCCTTCAGAGCTGGGGTGAACCTGTGGGAGCCAGAAGACTGAGAGATGGGCAGGGGACGGGCGGAGGGAGCAGAAGCCAGGGAGAGTCTGGGGGGAAGTAACCAGGTGGAGGAGGGGTGGAACAGGATGGAGGGAAGAACTTTAAAAAACAGTCAGTGGACAGCAGAGTTAAAAAAAAGGGGATGTATGAGTGAACTGTAGGGCCTATAATGAAAACCAAGTATAGTTGTATACTGGGGACAGATTTTAAAAGTAGAAGTCAGAAAAGAAAAAAAGATAAATGATAGTGGATAATTAGGCAGGTAGATAGATAGGTATTAAAACAGTGGAAGTAAGTAGAGAAGAATGCATGGCAAAGGTAGGATGAGAGAAAAAGAGGGAGGGAAGAAAAGTTATAAAAGGGGAGCTGATAGAGCTTAAAAGGAGAATGGGAAGAAGGAAGGAATGGGGGAGGGAGCAAAGCAGGTCAGAGGGAGGAAGTGAAGAAAAAAATTAAGGTGGGAAGGAAGGAAAAAGGGGAGGGTGGACAGGGGTAAAGATAAAGGAAAGAAGGAATGTGGGAAGGGAAGGAGGGTAGTAGAAAAATGGGAAGAATGATGATGGAACAGAAGTAGGAAATAAGGAGGAAAAAAAAGTTTATAAATGATGAGTCAGTAGGAAAAGTGTTACATAAAGGAGAAAAATTGTGTGAGAGGAAGAAGCCAATAAGGAACTCAAATACAATTGTGCTGAAGGGGATAAGATTAAAAACAAAGCTAATAGGGTGACCAGGCTGGCAGGGAAGAGCAGTTAGGAGCATCAGGCAGGCAGGCAGGCAGAGTGGTTAGGGAAGGCAGGCAGGTTAGCAGTTAAGAACCAGAGGTCCTGGAATGTGAGAGTCCCCAGGAACTCCTTATTGGAGACGGTGCAGGTCGGGCTGAGGGACACCCCCCCCTGACCCCCGTGCACGAATTTCGTGCACCGGACCTCTAGTCCTATATAATAAAAGAGAAGCATGTAAATTGACTGTTCCTATGCTACACTCACCAGCCAATCAGGAATGAGTGTACAAATTAACCCAACAAAGATGATAGGTTAATTTGCATACACAGGTTCTGGGTGGAGAGCAGAGTGGGAGAGCCAGAGCTTAGAGGGATGTGGCTCCCTCGGTAGCTTGACACCGCCCACAAGCTGCCAGACAGAGAGCAGAGAAGGAGACCTGGCAGCTTGGAGGACTTGGCAGAGTGGGAGGCTATGGGATGGAGACAGAGCAGAAAGGGAAAATCTAGAGTGTGGGGAGCACCATGAATGTGGGGAATCATAGTTCTGGTGACAGATGGATCTCCTAGACACTAGAGGAAAGTGAGTCTGGAACAAGTTACTATTATGGTTGGGGATGGAGGGAAAGCAAAGGTGAGAGACATAAGAAAATCAGAGTGTCTAAGAAAAATTAAAGGGAAGATATCCTAAAACTTCCAGGAAATCTCCACCAATGAAGCAAAGGGAAAAAAATGCCTCTATTATTCTTTGAGCAACAAACCAAACTGGGTTGGGGATCTCAGACAATTCACTCATATATGATTGCAAAGACAGATAGAAACTCCTGGATTGGAGAGGGCTCCCCTGAGGGCTCCCAGATTGGAGAGGGTGCAGGTCGGGCTGAGAGACCCATCCCCAGTGCATGAATCTTCTGTATTATAAAAGCATAATATGCAAACAGAGCGAACAGCAGAACAACTGGTCTCTATGATGTGCACTGACCCCCAGGGGGCAGATGCGGATAGCAGGAGCTGCCCACTGGTGGTCAGTGTGCTCCCACAGCGGGAGCACTGCTCAGCCAGAAGCAAGCACCAGCCATGAGCCCAGCAGCAGTTGGTGGGAGGCCTCTCCTGCCTCCACTGCAGATGGCTAGTAAGGAGCAAGGGATCCCGGACTGTGAGAGTCCTGAACTATTAGAGAGATGTCTGTCTATAGCCTTAGGCCCAATCCTGCCCCTCCTCGGGGGGATCCTGGACTGTAAGAAGGTGCAGGCCAGGCTGAGAAACATGCTTTCCTCCTCTGCCTCTGCCCAGTGCACAAATCTCATGCACCAGGCCTCTAGTGTAATAATAAAAGGCATTGTAGTTCATTACTTGAGAGTAAGTGATAAAACACTTGTGGTATTCAAAAGCATTTAACCTAAATGCAGTGGACAAGAAAGATACAATTCATATTCTATGGATTCTATATTCTAGTGGGATAGTGCATAAAAGTATACAGCATTGCCTGGCCAGCATGCCTCAGTAATTGAGCATGGACCTATGAACCAGGAGGTCAGGGTTTGATTCCCAGTCAGGGCACATGCCCAGGTTGCCAGCTCAATCCTCAGTAGGAGATGTGCAGGAGGCAACCGATCAATGATTCTCTCTGAAACTAATAAAAAATTTAAAAGTATACAGAATTAACTCCACAATTATTATCTAATTGCAATTATGATGGATGCTCTGTAGCATGAAAGTACAATATAAGCATTCTTTCAGTCAACATATTTTTATCATAGAGGAAGAAAAATAACTTTCCCTTTACTATTCTAGGTTCTTGGTTGAGAGACCCTGTTAAAAGACAAATTAACAAGAAAAAAAACATCAATAGTTCAGTAACATGTATACCTCCTGTATATATTTCTGATACCCAGGAAAACTGAGTATGGCAACTCTTAGAAATAGCCCAAACCATCACCTTAAATACAGCTATAGACAAAAGGAAGTGTTGAGCAGGTAAGAAGGGAAGAAGGGATACCTGTTATGGGAGATTAAGGGGGTAGAGCAAAGTACAGTAAACAAGGATAAGGTTATTATGCAAATTTAGGTCATTCTTTTCTCTATCTTTTAAAATACATTTTATTGATTTTTTTTACAGAGAGGAAGGGAGAGGGATAGAGAGTTAGAAACATCGGTGAGAGGGAAACATTGATCAGTTGCCTCCTGCACACCCCCTACTGGGGATGTGCCCACAACCAAGGTACATGCCCTTGACTGGAATCAAACCTGGGACCTTTCAATCTGACGCTCCATCCACTGAGTCAAACCGGTTAGGGCCATTCTCTTCTCTACTGATAAGAGTTTCTAAAGATTTAGTCATCCTCCTCTTCCTGGTACATTTGGGAAGACACCCTGACAAAGGTGTCTTCCCTTATAAATTTACAAAAGGATAACTTCTGCCAGGTTTTCAGAGCTTCTCCTGTGTCTGCTATTTTTTAAAAATATCAGCTCAAGATAATCCTTATTATGAAAAGGCATATTTGGGGTCAGCAAAATCTGCTCCCCTTCACTAACATTTTAATATTTTCTCTAAAAATGAAAAGGACATTTTCTTTTAAATGAAACTTAAAGAGTATGGTAACAGTCTCTTCTTTTATGATTAAATCCTAGGCATTTTTCAAATCCAACCGTGAGCTGTAACTTCCCCTGGAGACTTTTCCATAAATGTCAGCCTTTAATGATCTTTCTCTTTTATAAACTATTAAACTTAGAGTGGTGCAGATTTATACTTAATAGTTTTCTAATAGAATTATTTATATTCAGTGTATCTCCCCAAATAAGAACTAAGTTTTCTAAAAGCAAAAACTATATAGCTTCTGTTTATTTTACACTGTATACAACACTTAAATTCTGAGTCTAATACATATTTGTTGATAAGAGTACTTGATAGTAAAAGAAATTATTCAGATGAATTGTAAAAACTAATGGCTTCTGAGGACAAAATTCAATGCCACAGGACTAAAAGGGTGTATTTGTCTATACTCATCAAAGCATCACAGCCCAATCAAACACAAGCAGGAATTTATTAGTTGAGGAAATGGCACTCAGCCCAGAGCCTCATATAAGCTAGTCAAAGACCTGGAGCTCTGATGGATTCCAGGGGAAGGGTTATATGGGGAGGGATGGACTGGAGGGACATAAATCACAGTGGCTAAAGGAGTTGGGATTGGTTGTGCTCTCTACTGATTGGTTGGGGCCAGGATAGAGCGTAGCTGATCCTTGTATGATATCAGGTCCTGATATCAGCCAGGGGATTTTTTTCTATCTGGTTTCTTGAGGGTGTGGTCCATATGTCACTCAGTTTTTATGGGCCTGAAGCTGAACACAACTAAAGTCAAGATGTTACCTTTAGCTTGACCAAACTCTATTTCTGTGGTCAACAGACCTGAGGCTTTGTTCTTAAAGCAGTTTGATACAGACCTGAACCTGAATGTTTAAGGAAGGGAGTTGGTACACAGAAAGGAGAAAAGATCAGGTTCTTACCATAAACAGTGAGTCAGAGGGTCAGGCTGAGTTGAGGGAGCTGCACAGAGGATGTGTGGCCTGTGTCCAGCACTGAGAGGTGAGCTGGGGGCTATGATATCTTTGGACTTCCTAACAATGGCAGGTTCTACACCTTCACCCTCCCCACTGACCCTGATAGGAGGACAGTTGGGGAGCACAGGGGAGTCTCCCCAATGGCCATGATGGCACGGGGGGGGGGGTTCTTACATTGAGTGTGCCAAAAGTTAGAAATATGAACAGACAGGGCACAAGACACCAAAAGCTAGCAAGATAATTGGGTGGAAAAAAATGTCCTCACCTCCATATCACTATAATAACTGCTGGCTTGAACAGGAAGGGGAGATGGCCTTTGAGATAGGGATCCAACATTCTCCCAGGTCATGGCACCTGAATAAACCTCTGTCCTTTTGTACCAGCACCTGTTTCACAGGTTTACCTTTTGTTGAAGCAAGCAACCAAACTCACTTGTTCAGTTAGAATGTTAAGAAGTGGAGTTTCTGCAAGGTTACAGTACCTAAGCATTGCAGTATAATTTTACATAACACTTTCCCATGCATTCTAAGAGTAATTCTGGTGATATTTTAACTTTGTTAAAAATACTACTTGACTTACAAAGCTTTTTTAATGTGTAAAGAATATTCTAGGGCCTTTCAATGCAAATTAGAAATTCATGAACTTCTGTTGTCCATGATCCAGATTTTGCCAATCTACTTGCAAAGGGAAGTGATTTTCACAATAGCAGGGAAGGCTATCGTTGCTGGAACCAAATGAAAAATATTGATTTGAAGACCCTTAAAGACAAATTTCAAAGCAGTATGTGAATAGTATTGGAAAATTGTCAGAGCTATTTTTCGAGCTTATATTGAAAAAATAACACCATTTTTTAGATCATAGTGAGGAGGTGAATAAAAATTGTATGCTTTATATATCATCTTTATTTTGAAAGAAGAAAAGTGCATATAAGTAGAGTAAAATATTAAACCTATATTTAATTATACTATTTAACTTTAAATGCAAAGAAATGAGACTAAATTAAACTCTCATATTTAATAATCATTCTTTTGATGTCTTTATTATGTCTGAAGTATAGGTATCAAGGAGCATATAATATTTCATAGTTAAGTTTTTATGCAGGTTTTACTTAACCAAGCAGTGAGAAATGACAGGCTGCACTGGACTTGATATTTAAATTATCTTTTCAAAATTCCCAGTGTCTGTGCTAGTTATTATATGCATAAAATTATATTGAAGTGATTGGCAAGTGACTGGCATATCAGTTTTCCCCAAAATTAAACAAATATTTAGTCCATATATTTAATACTTAAGTCTTAGATAAATAATTACTATGCAGCTCTAATTTCCATTTATCAAATTAGATATTTTAATCTAAAAATAATTGAAACATATTAAGTGGGGAGTCATGTTTCTAAAAAAGAAAATTACCAATGGGAAAACTGTAAATGATTTCTCATTTCAAAGAAAATAAGCTGAGCAATGGTTTTTAGAACTACAGAACAGAACTAAATGTGCAAAATGCTTATCTTTTAAAAGCATCAATTCATTCCTATTTGGCTTACAACAGCTTATGCAACTTCCAACTATTTATCAAGTGTTTAACTGTTTTTAAAGTTTTGTTTTTCCTATGTAAAAGCCATTTGCTTTTCCTTGCTTGCTGGGGAAAATTTTTTTGCACACAATAGTGCCTTTGGTTACACTTAAAATCTACATAGTTATTCACTAAATGGAAGTCTACTAATTCTGTATGAACTTGCCTTGCCCAAGTGAAGAGTTAATAAAAAAAAATGACACTAGGCTTTGTAGTGAAGAAAGATTTGACTATTTTGTTATGAATGGCACCACCCAGGAAAATGAGAAAGCTAGTACTCAAAATCCAATCTGCCTGATGGTTTAGACAAGAAGTTCTATAAAGCAAAAATCATGAGTAATCATGAGTAAGGGGTTTGTGGTCATAGGTCTCACTGATTGCTCCTTGATTTGGTAAGCACTTAATTTTCATCTTCTGGTCATCAGCTTCCCTGATGGCATCCCCTTGTCTGATTTCAGCGAGATTGCAATGGGGTGGCATTCACTTTGCGGTATGAAAAACATCTTAACAATGCATGTTAATAGGTTATCTTGTGTGCATGGGTGGAAGCTATATACATATCTTGTGACTCTAACTCATTGTATGTTATTATTATTTCTGCTGTCTTGGTTATTTATTTTTTCCAAGGTCTAACAGGCTAAGCAATTTCTATAGTGGTTATCAGGGTGCTACATGACTTTCTGTCTCATGTCTTTTAGTCCAAACTGGCTTACAGACTTATTTTGTATTAAAGATATTTTCTGAGGTTATTAATTCTCTCGTTTCATCTATATAATTCAGAAGAGGCCCTTCTCTTGTCAGAGTTCACAGTGAAGCTCTCCTTCCAGAATAAAATGAAATCTAGAAAAATCCCTTTCCAGTGAAACTATCATCAAAGCAGTCTGTTTCTTTTGTTTAAATGCCCTTCATTTCTTTTCATTGTACTGGATACCTATTCATTTGTTCACTCTTCAATAACTTCTTTAAATGTTAACTTCCCTAAAGAGACTTGCTAATGATGACCACTCCTTTCTCAGGAATATCATTTCATAATATACTAGAGACCCGGTGCACAAAATACATGCACAGGTAGGGTCCCTAGGCCTGGTCAGTGATCAGGGCCAATCAGGGCCTTTGGGCTGCTGGCCAGGGCCTACCTTCATTCCACGCCACCCATTGGTCAGCACACATCTTAGCAAGTGGTCAAACTACCAGTCAGTTGAACTCTTGGGGGGCAATTTGCATATTAGCCTTTTATTATATAGGATATCGGCTGTGTTACAGCACAAAATATTGTGATTTTTTTCAATTATCTTCCTAAAGGCAAGAGCTATTGTTATTGCTTAACATCATGACTTAGATTTAATAAGTGCTTTTCTTAGGTTTAGAAACAGACCTTGAGAGGAGGAATCATGTGTACATTATTTATAAGGCAGTGCTTCCAACCCAGGGGAAACTGGTAAGAGAGCAGGGCAAGCAGGACAGGCAAAGGGAGGAAGTCAAACAAAAACATGATTACAGAGAAGTACCTATGGAAGGTAATACTTCAACCTGATCCCATAGGGTAACCCTGGAATGAAAGTTGAGCCTCAGGGTTATCTTGACCCAAAAGAAGAAAACAGGTTTTCATGCTCTGTCAGTCAAACAGAGACTGTAAATCCCCCTGTACTTCCAGCTTTGTGTGTGAACTAAAACAAATAGGCACCAGTAGCCCAAGGAAAATCCTGTGGAAAATACCCAGATTTACATGTTAAAAAAGGAATCTGAGGGATCTGGGCTTATAATCAGTGGGTTTTAAGGAGTTGCAAGGAACATGTATTTAAAAACACTGGTGGGGTGGGTTTTAGAAATTGGCCATTTATGGTAAGAAGCTTCAGCACCGGATCTTCCTGCACAGGAGACCCTTTGCTCCTGAGTGTTCCTGTGTTAAAGTTCCCATCATGTCCTGATCCTTTGGTCCTGTGGGGAGTGGTGAGACTTGGTAAGAGAGCAGATGGAGGACAGAGGTGGCACATGTGCAGTGCTGTCTCTGTAAAATAACTCAAGGGATGTATTAATCACCAATCAGCTTTAAGCGAACAGAACCAGTTTAAGCTGGTCAGTATGAATTGTGTGCTGTTTCAATTGTTTAGACTGTTAATAAATCTGGGCCTGAATCTTGCCTCTAACATTATTGGAAGAATCATGTTACACAAGTCATTTCACCTAAGCTTTAGTTTCTTCATGTATAAAATAAAAATAATCATAATAAGCCAGCTGGCAACATTGTATGAGTATTCAGTGAGATAATCCTTGTAAACACCTACCTGCAGAGCTTAACAAACAGGAAAAGGACCATGGATGGCAGCACATTTTCAGTACTCAAGCCTCTAACATTTTTTTTCTAACAGGAGGAACTTTATCCTTCAAGCTTTAATAATCTAGGCATGACAGCCTACACATTTTCCCACACAATAGGGTACTAATAAAATTTTCCTGTTCACTTGGTATGTCAATTCAGGGCCATCAAGAAGTAAGAGGCAAAATAGAGTAAGGAGTATAAGAGATTTATTGGGATGTGACAAAGACTCTCCTTGAGCAAACTTTAGATAGTCCCCTCTGAGCCCTCTTTTCATCTAGGCCTCATTCTTGGATCTTTTCTATGACCTGCCCAGCCCAGTTTTTTAAAAATACATTTTTATTGATTTCAGAGAGGAAGGGAGAGGGAGAGGGAGAGGGAGATAGAAACATCAATGATGAGAGATAATCATTGATAGGCTGCCTCCTGCATGCCCCACACTGAGGATCGAGTCCACAACCCCAGGCATGTGCCCTGATTAGGAATCGAACCATGACCTCCTGGTTCATAATTTGACACTCAACCACTGAGCCATGTCAGCCAGGCCCAGCCCAGTTTTAGTAAGAATTCTGTTAAGTCTGTTTAGTGAGATTCCTCCCTTTCTTGATATCTTTTAACCCTGGCCTGTGATCAGCAAGAATCCTGTTAAATCAATTTAGCAAGAACCTCCTACCCTCAATGTCTCCTCCTAGTAATTTTTCACCCACTGACTGCCTTTATTCTGCTCATTGTCTTTAAATCATTGCTGTATTTATAGTTGAGTCCAATATCCACCCCTATTGTGATAGTGTTGATATCTATTACAGAGATTCAGAATAAAGTCTTTGTTACCATTTTAACAATTTTCAGAATTTTTTACTCACATGTGAAACCTATGTAAGATAACAGGTGAGAGAGCAGGAGTTGGGCAGCAAAAGCCTTCAGACCATGATACAGGTATGATACCTGAGAAGGGAGAGGGGGAAAGAGCCTCAGAGCACAATGCAACTCTGAGAAAGTCTAAGCATTCCAACAGAAAGCCCCAGAATAAATATTGTCCATAGAGGAGACATTGCATTGGGCAGAAATACTTTGTCACTGGCAGAAGTGGGAGGGGGGGCAGGCAGAGAAAGTTTCCTAGGGAAAGTATCTTTGATTCAAATGTTACAGCAAATCCTGAATCCTGAAGGCACTGGAGCTGGAGTTTAGATCTAAACTAACTGTACTCTCCACAGCAGCTTTTCTCTTTAAGGGAGATGTAAGCAGCTGCCACAACTAGACAGATGCTCATACTTTGTGTTCATGTGACAGTGTAATATAATTGAAAGCAATGCATTTTGTGTCTGTCCCTTACTAGCTGTGTGATCATGAAAAAAGCACCAGTGCATAAGTCCTGGTCAGGACCCAGGATGCTACTGCAGGCTCCCCTTCCACAATAGGAAGACCTGCAAACAACCTGCATTTTTAAGACAAGGTGGCATCTATACTAATAAAAAGGTAATGTGCTAATTAGATTGAACATCTTCCAGATGACCTTCCAGACAAAACCATGGTGGCAGGGCTGAGGCAGAGGCAGTTACAGGTTATCAGGCAGGCAGAGAGCAGTTAGGGGGATCAGGCCAGCAGACAGGTGAGCGGTTAGGAACCAGCAGCCCAGAGGGTTTCCCGATTGGAGAGGGTGCAGACCAAGCTGAGGGACCACCCCGAGTGCACAAATTTTTGTACACCAGGCCTCTAGTCTTATATAATAAAAGCCTAATATGCTAAGTGTTCAGTTGTCCAGTTATCTGTTCAACCAATCAAAGCATAGTATGCTAAGGACATTCAACCGCTTGCTATGATGTGCACTGACCACCAGGGGGTAGACACTTTGATCTGACTGGTAGGTTAGCTTGCTGCTGGGTCCAATAGATAAGGACTGAGAGAGATAGGCTGGATATGCCCTGGAGCCCTCCTGCGGTCCCTCCCACACCAGTGGGGTTCCACAGCCTGGCCTGCACCCTCTCACAATCTGGGCTGAGGGACCCCCGCCCCCCAATTGCACAAATGTCATGTACCAGGCCTCTAGTATTTGAATATAGGTGATGTTGTGGCTGCAAAATTATTTTTAATTTACTCAAAAGTATAGTTGATGTGGATTTATAAATTTATATAGCCCTGACCAGTGTGTCTCAGTTACTTATTGTCCTATCTATCCAAAGTTTGCAGGTTTGATTCTTGGTCAGGTTACCTGGGCTTGATCCTCAGTAGGGGTTGTGTAAGGAGCAGCTGATCAATGTTTTGCTCTTATATCCATGTTTCTCTCCCTCTCTCTTCTTCTCTCTCTAAAAATCAATAAAAATACTTAAAAATGAAACATTAAAAAAATATAATGTTGTGTTGAATACCTCACATCCTCAATGAGTCTATAAAAGAAACTGCTATTGCATCTTCATTCTATCTAATAATATCATCATACATGTTGTACAATAAAAATATTCATACATATGTTAGGTTGATGCTGAGAGGAACTAGGCCAAATGAAATTAAAAGCAAGGGCTGAGGCCAAAGTGGTGTCAGCAAGCAACAGCAAGAAGGATAGGGTATTTATATGTCTCTTATGTGGGTCTGGGTAAATAGTTAAGCCAGATGCAGGTGCAGGTAGTTGTGGGAAGCGGGGTCTAGAGTTGCTATTCTCGGCTGCTTATCTGTCTTTTATGACACCTGACATGAGACTGACAGGAAAACTGCAGAGAGGACAGGAGCCCTAAGTGGGGCACAATGAAAAAGTGCTGAGGACAGGGGAGAAACTGAGTTCAGGGGAAAGGTACAGGAGATGCCTAACAACATATTTATGAATTCTGGTTTATTAGTCCTTGTTTGATGAGTTGTTTAAAAAGGTTATTGATCAGTGTAGTAGACATTGATGATTGCTTTCCCTGGAATCTACCTATTTACCATTATCACCAATACTACTACCACTCCTATCACACACACACACACACTGTTCTAATAAGTAAATATTCTTAAACTGTGCAGATCCTCTTTGGTAGAGAAAAATATTTTTTAAAAATTAATTTAATATTTCCCTATCACAAGTATGTAATAGAAAAAAGCATTATGATCATTTACATGAATGATTTTCAAATATGACTGCATATGCCCAAGGCCAACCCTAGATATATGCATTTATTTGTCTGTATCCCAGTCCAGGCATTATTAGCAACTCTCCAGGTGATTCTAAAAATAGAGTTAGGATTAAGTAAGTCCATTTTATGTGATGTTACTTGGAGAGCCTAACTTTGTTCCTGCTACTTACTTTTTCTTTATCCTTCCCTGCCAGTGTTCTGCCATAGGACTAATAAGACAGATACTGTTATATTTTTTTGATTCATTGTACTGAAAGTCAAACTGCAGCAACATGTTGTACTCTTTCAAGAACTGATGCTAAAATAACCCTATTTTTTTCTTTCTGTATCTTATTTCAATAAGTCATCAACCATCAAGCATCTCCTGTGGATTTTCTGGCTTTTATAAGTCAATGCTTTACACAACACCAGGTTACTTCCTTAGCTGGGTTGAAAGGCCTCAGTATGAAATCTACTGGGAGGTGTGAGAATGGATTTAGCCATAAATCTATTTTTTCCCCTAGTGTATTCTTTTTTTAATGGATTAAAGTATTACAACAAGTGATAGATAGGTCTCCATTTTTTCTCCTTGCCCATCCCTCCCTCCTCCCTAACCCCCCAGTTTCTTGTGTCCATCAATCACGCTCCCATGCATGCATGCAAGTCCTTCAGTTGATCTCTTAAATCTCCCCCCAACCCTCCCCAGCATTCCAGCTGCAGGATGCTAGCCTGTTCAAAGCTGTTCTGTCTCTGTATTTGTTTATGTTTATCATTTTATAATGGTCTTTATTATCCATAAATAAGTGAGATCATGTGGTATTTTTCTTTTATTGACTGGCTTATTTCACTTAGCATAATGCTCTCCAGTTCCATCCATGCTGTTGCAAATGGTAAGAATTCCTCCTTTTTTACAGCAGCATAGTATTCCATTGTGTAGATGTACCACAGTTTTCTAATCCATTCATCTGATGATGGGCACTTAGGCTGTTTCCAAATCTTAGCTATGGTAAAGTGTGCTGCTATGAACATAGGGATGCATATATCCTTTCTGATTGGTGTTTCTGGTTTCTTGAGATATATTCCCAGGAGTGGGATCACAGGGACAAATGGGAGTTCCATTTTTAATTTTTTGAGGAAACTCCAAACTGTCTTCCATAGTGGCTACACCAGTCTGCATTCCCATCAGCAGTGCAGAAGGGTTCCTTTTTCTCCACATCCTCTCCAGCACTTGTCATTTGTTGTTTTGTTGATGGCAGCCATTCTGGCAGGTGTGAGATGGTACGGCATTGTTGTTTTGAATTGCATGTCTCGTATAATTAGTGACTTTGAGCATGTTTTCATGTCTTTCTGCCTTCTGTATGTCTTCTTTTGAAAAGTGTCTATTTAGGTCCATTGCCCATTTTTTGATAGGATTGTTTATCTTCCTTTTGTTAAGTTGTATGAGTTCCCTGTAAATGTTGGATATTAACCCTTATCGGTGATATCATTGGTGAGTATGTTCTTCCATGCAGTGGGCTTTCTTGTTGTTTTGTTGATGGTTTCCTTTGCTGTGCAAAAGCTTTTTATTTTGATGTAGTCCCATTTGTTTATTTTCTCTTTAGCTTCCGTTGGCCTAGGAGCAGTATCAGTGAAGAAATTCCTTCGGCACATGTTTGCAATTTCGCTGCCTGTGTATTCCTCTAGTATTTTTATGGTTTCCCGTCTTACATTTAAGTCCTTTATCCACTTTAAGTTTATTTTTGTGTATGGTGTAAGTTGGTGGTCTAGTTTCATTTTTTTGCATGTATCTGTCCAATTTTCCCAACACCATTTATTGAAGAGACTGTCTTGACTCTATTGTATGCTTTTGCCTCCTTTATTGAATATTAACTGGGCATAGTGGTTTGGGTCTATTTCTGGATTCTCTACTCTATTCCATTGATCTATATGTCTGTTCTTGCGCCAGTACCAAGCTGTTTTAAGAACAGTGGCTTTGTAATATTGCTTGATATCTGGTATGGAGATCCCACCTACTTTGTTCTTTTTTCTCAGGATCGCTTTAGCTATTCGGGGTCTTTTTTTATTCTAGATGAATTTTTGGATAGTTCGTTCTAAGTCTGTAAAATATGTTGTTGGTATTTTAATAGGAAGTGCGTTGAATTTATAGATTGCTTTTGGTAGTATGGACATTTCAATGATGTTGGCTCTACCAATCCATGAACATGGTATATTCTTCCATCTGTTTAGGTCTTCCTCTATCTCTTTTTTCAATGTCCTGTAGCTGTCTGAGTAGAAGTCTTTTACTTCTTTAGTTAAGTTTATTCCTAGGTATCTTAATTGTTTTGGTGCAGTGGTAAATGGGATTGCTTTTTTAGTCTCTCTTTCTATAAGATCACTATTGGTATATAGAAATGCCATAGATTTCTTGGCATTAATTTTGTACCCTGATACACTGCCAAATTCATTTATTAAATATAATAGTTTTTTAATAGAGTCTTTAGGGTTTTCTATGTACAATATCATGTCATCTGCAAATAAGGACAGTTTTATTTCTTCTTTTCAAATTTGAATGCCTTTTATTTCTTCTTCTTGTCTACTCGCGATGGCTAATACTTCCAATACTATATCGAACAGCAGTGGTGAGAGTGGACATCCCTGTCTTGTTCCTGTTCTAAGGGGAAATGGTTTTAGTTTTTGCCCATTGAGTATGATGTTGGCTATGAGTGTGTCATATATGGCTTTTATTATGTTGAGGTATATGATCCTTCTATTCCCACCTTGCTGAGAGTTTTTATCAAAAATTGGTGTTGAATTTTGTCAAATGCTTTTTCTGCATCAATTGATATGACTATGTGGTTTTTATCCCTCAATTTGTTTATGTGATGTATCACATTTATTGATTTGCGGATATGGTACCATCCTTGCATCCCTGGGATAAATCCTACTTGGTCATGGTGTATGATCTTTCTGATGTACTGCTGTATCTGGTTTGCTAAGATTTTGTTGAGGATTTTGGCATCTATGTTCATGAGGGATATTGGCCTATAATTCTCTTTCATTGTGTTGTCTCTATCTGGTTTTAGTATTAGGGTAATGCTTGCTTCATAGAATGAGTTTGGGAGTGTTCCTTCCTCCTGAATTTTTTGGAGCAGTCTCAGGAGGACAGGTTTTAGTTCTTCCTTGAATGTTTTGTAAAACTCCCCTGTGAAGCCATCTGGCCTTGGGCTTTTATTTACTGGAAGCTTTTTGATTACTGCTTCAATGTCTTCCATAGTGATTGGCCTATTGAGATTTTTAGATTCTTCCTGATTGAGTTTTGGAGGGTTGTATTTTTCTAGGAATATGTCAATTTCTTTGAGGTTGTCTAGTTTGTTAGAGTTGTTCATAGTATTTTTTAACGATCCTTTGTATTTCTGTGGGATCTGTTGTTATTTCTCCTCTATCATTTTTGATTTTGTTTATTTGGGTCTTTTCTATTTGCTTCTTGGTGAGTCTGGCTAGCGGTTCATCAATCTTGTTTATCCTTTCAAAGAACCAGCTCTTGGTTTCATTGATCTTTTGTATTGTTTTTTTTTTTCATCTCTATGTCATTGATTTCTGCTCTAATCTTTATTATCTCCTTCCTTCTGCTCACTCTGGGCTTTACTTGTTGCTCTCTTTCTAGTTCTTTGAGATGTAGAGTTAGATGATTAACTACCATTTTTTCTGGTTTTTTGAAGTAGGCCTGCAGAGCTATAAATTTCCCTCTCAAGGTTGCTTTCATTTTGTTCCATAGTTTTTGGATTGTTGTGTTTTCATTGACATTAGTTTCCAGGAAGTTTTTAATTTCTTCTTTGATCTCATTGGTAACCCAATCCATATTTAATAACATGTTATTCAGCTTCCAAGAGTTTGAATGTTTTGAATTATTTTTATTGTAGTTTATTTCTAATATTATGTCATTATGGTCTGAAAAGATGCTTGATATGATTTTAATCTTCTTGAATTTGGGGAGACTTTGCTTGTACCCCAATATGTGGTCTATTTTTGAAAATATCCCATGTGCACTTGAAAAGAATGTATATTCCGTGGCTTCGGGGTGAAATGCTCTGAAGATGTCAATTAAGTCCATCTGATCTAGTGAGTCATTTAGGATTGCCATTTCTTTGTTGATTTTTTGTCTAGAGGATTTATCCAGTGATGTAAGAGGTGTATTAAAGTCCCCTACTATGAATGTATTGTTGTCAGTCTCTCCCTTGATATCTTCCAGGAGTTTTTTCTATGTATTTGAGTGCTCCTGCATTGGGTGCATATGAGTTTATCAGGGTTATGTCCTCTTGTTGTATCAATCCCTTTAGTATTATGAAGTGTCCTTCCTTATCTCTTGTTATGGCCTTCACTTTGAAGTCTATTTTGTCTGAAATAAGTATCACTATCCTGGCTTTTTTTTCATTTCCGTTTGCCTGAAAGATGTTTTTCCAACCCTTCACTTTCAGTCTGTGTGAGTCCCTTATTCTGAGGTGAGTTTCTTGTAAACAGCAAATATATAGGTCATGTTTTTTTATCCATTCAGCCACTCGATGTCTTTTGATTGGAGCATTTAGTCTATTTACATTTGAAGTTATTATTGAAAGGTACTTGTTTGTAGTCATTTTATTTATAGTGCCTGTGTTCTTTCTTACCTTTTTATTTCTTCATTTTATATCAGTCCCTTTAGCATTTCTTGCATTGCTGGCTTTGTGGCAATAAACTCCCTTAGCTTTTTTTTTTTTTTTGTCTGTGAAGCTTCTTATTTCCCCTTCAATTTTGATCGATAGTCTTGCTGGATAGAGTAATCTTGGGTTCAGTCCCTTGCTTTGCATCACTTTGTAAATTTCCATCCATTTTTTTCTGGCCTGATGTGTTTCTGTTGAGAAATCATTTGATAATATAATGGGAGCTCCCTTGTATGTAACTTTCTGTTTCTGTCTTGCGGCCTTTAAGAGTCTCTCTTTGTCCTGAACATTTGCCATAGTAATCATGATGTGTCTTGGTGTGGGTCTTTTTGGGTTCATCTTATTTGGGACTCTATGCTTGTGTGATTTTTTTATTCCCCACCTCCAGGAAGTTCTCCGAGATTATTGCTTCAAATACGTTTTCTAATCCTTGTTCCTCTTCTTGTTGTTCTGGCACCTCTATTTTTCGTATGTTGCTTCTTTTCATGATGTCCCATAGCTCCCTTAAGCTCTCCTCCTGTCTTTTAATTTTTTTCTCTAAATGCAGTTCAGTTTGGGTGTGTTTTGCTTCCCTGTCTTCTAATTTGCTAATTCGGTCCTCTGCTTCTCCTAATCTACTGTTGAAACTTTCCATGGTCTTTATGGCAGCTATATCACCCTTCATTTCTTCCTGATTCTTACATATGATATTGATTTTTTCCTCCATCCGGTTTATGCACTCTAGGATCCTTATTCTGACTTCTTTTTCTGACATATTGTATGCATCTGCTTCACTTAGCTGCTTTTCTGGTGATTCCTCCTTTTCTTTTCTTTTCAGATTTCTTTGTCTACCCATTTTCATTCTAACCAACAGATCTAGATGTCAAGTCATGCAGGGGTTGCTTCTTGGGTGATGGTGGTTCCTTGGGCTACAGTTGCTCTTCATGGTGGCTGCTCCTCAGATGACAGTCGTTTCTCTGGTGGATGCTATTAGCAGGAGGGTATCTCTGGCTTCTGAGGGAAGCTGCTCACACAGCTGGTATTCCTTGGACAGAGGTGGGCTGATCACGTGGTTGCTGTTCTTTGGATCTAGGCTGGCTGCACGCTGCTACTTTTCTTAGATGGTGCCGGTTGCTTGTGATGCTGTAGCTGTTTGGACAGGAGCAAGTTGCTTACAGGGTGACTGTTCCTCACGCAGGTGCAGGTTGCTCACTCAGTTTTTGGTTCTCAAATGGGGGATGGGCTGCTTGCGTGGTTGCTGAGCCTTAGGTGGGAGTGAGCTGCATGCGTGACTGCTGCTCCTTGGATAGAGGCGGGATTCTCTCCCCGCTGTTGCTCGTCAGACAGGTGCAGGCTGCTTTTGGCTGATGCTCCTTGGATTAGTGTGGGCTGCTCCTCAGATAGGGGCGAGGCTGCTCACGTGGATGCTGCTCCTCAGACTGGGAAACAGGCCTCTCACATGGCTGCTGATCCTTAAACAGGGGGTTGCCACGTGAGGCTTCTGCTCTTAGATCTGGGGCAGGTTGGTCTTCAAGCTGCTTCTCCTTGGACAGGGGTGGCCTGCTTGTGTGTCTGCTGCTTGTGTGGTTGCAGTGCCTTGGGCTAAGGCGTTTGGCCGGTCAGAGGAGAGCACACTTCAGAACTCACAGGAGCCTGCACCCAGGGTGGTTGGAGACTTGTTGACTGTGGTACCACAGCTGAAGTAGTAGATCCTTGGCAGGGGGTGACTGAAGATTCCCAGGTATTGTGTGAGGCGCCCTGTGTGGGGGTGAAGTCTGGCTCCCAGTTACAACAGCTCTCCCCTTAAAGATGCTAGGACTGTGAGGACAGGCTGGCCTCCTGCAACTGTTTACAATGGTAGCAGAGGCTGTCTAGTTAAGAAAGCCCCTTTAGCTTGACCACTGCAGGATCTATCTGTGCCTCACTAACATACTCACATGCACATTCCACATGACCACACAGTCCCCTTTTGGTCCTTCATTGACTTACACTCTCTCCCTCACTGCCACCTCCTTTCTGCCTCTGTAGTTGGGTTTGGGGTATTATTGACCCTTTCTTGGATGGAGTTTCCTCTACTGGTGTCTGCTTGTGGGATTCACTCTGGCCAGACAGGATAAAATTCACCTCGACAAGACACCACACAAAGGGACCAAAGCACGAATATACTCACGACAATAGTAACCCCGCAATAAGTGACCACCCCCAGCAGAGAGGTTGGGAGCTGAATCTCTAGATGCTGAGCTTATATATAGAAGATATGGTTAAGAATTGGAGGTACACAGGGAGGATCTCAGTTCAGTATAGAGGAAGTTGAATGGGGATGGGTGATAAGAGGAAAGAGAATGAAAGAGAAGAAAAAAATAAGATATAACGACTTTATAAAAAAATTGGATTTCAAAAATGGTATAAAAATAGCCAAAAAACAATATCACAACAGAATAAAATAAAGTGATGGAAAAATAAAGTGAAGACAAATAGAAAATAAAGCAACAGACACCAACCGGGGGAATGAAGAATAAAAGAAAGGGAAAAAAGGAAAGGTAACACAGTAATAAAAAAATATCAATTAAAAAAATAAAAAATAAAAATAAAAAAATAAAAAATATAAACAATATATATATGTGAAGAAGTAAAATGTTCCTCTGGCTGGCTTAAGATCTCAGTCTTCTGTACTGTTGTGTTTCTCAGGATCCAACTGCTGGAACCAAGAGTCTCTCTTTAGGCCAGTTTCTTAGTACTCTCCAGGACTGTTTAGGTTACTTTTTAGTCTTTTTTTTTACAGTTCAGGGTGGAACCTGGCTGTGGCTGTATTGGTTGCCTGGATACTGGAGGGAGGGGTTATTTCTCCAGGGGACAATGGCTGCCCAGGTCCCAGGCTCAGGCATGAGTCAGCATCAAACTAGCCACCACTTCTCCCACCCATCCCTCTCTCTCCAGATTTGCGCGCGCACCTTCGCTTTGTGGGGGGAGTGGGGGGGGGCTTAGGGCCTTGAGGCACCAGTCGCACTGTCCCTTGTGCAGGGCTTGGGGCTGTGCTGCACTGGTGGGAGAGGCTGAGCCGCGGGCTACGGAGGTGGGCGAGATGGCGCACATCCTTCTCCGTTGGTACACTTCAGTCCTCAATGACTTCAAGCCCCCTGGAATCCCCTCCGAGGGGGGCACATTTCTCTCCTGCCCACACACCCCAGCCATCTCCTGGTTGTGAACCCCTATCCAGAGTCCCGTGCCAACCAGCAGTTCCGTGGACACTCCTTCCACTGCGCCCATCCCAGGAGACACGGCTGAATGCCGGTGCCCAGCCGGTGTTGGTGGTGCAGCCTGGGTTTCCTGGGACTCCAAGGGCTCGGGGCTGGCACAATATCCCTCCCTAAGCCCCAAGTTCACCTCTCCCAGGAGGATTCCGCCTTACCCGGCCTCAGGCTGTTTCCCAGCTCCACCTCCTCTGCCAGCTTGGGCTGGAAACCACTCGCCTCAGCCGCTCACTCCCTCCACTCCTGGATAGGCACTGGACATGTCTGCCTATAACGCCACCATTTTTCCCTCCTGTTCCCAGTGTATCTCCATAAATCTTAATTTAAGTAATTTTCCTTGTTATGTCCATGAAGTAACAATGATTGTATGATTGCTTCCTCCCATGTTTCCTTCCATGCTCTTAAAATGCTAAGCATTACTAATCAAAAGCAGGTAAATTTGTTTCAGTGAAACTGCCAGTTGTTTATTCTCAAATTACAACAGAAGATTTGTTACAAAATATAACATCTGTGCTTTACTAAAAGAAGGTAGGAGAACCATGACTGTTTATAACTCAGATTATTGGCATGTTGTTTTATTTTTTTACTTTAATAATACTTTCGTACTAGCTTTCCCAAATTTCAGGAATATCCAGAAATGACATAAACTCTGGAGTCATAGTATTATATCTCATTATAATAAGGAGAAACTAACAGCCTTCAAAATAATTTTGTTCCTACTTTTGTGAGATTCAATAGAGATTTTCTGGATACAGTGGAAACAGGATATACTCTCATTTTCTTGTGATCTGAAGCATACACAATAGTACCTGCTGCTTCCATTTTCTTACAGGGAACAATGTCAAGAACAGCACGCTTGGGCATATTAAAATCATTTGCAAATTGTTGAAGGCAAAGATCACAGTTAAGTGTACATTTCCTGGAATGCATAGGCTTATTAAATCATTTCCTTTTACATAAATGAGATTCCTGGTTCTTCTATATGAGTATTGTGAAAACCTAACATAAAATACTGAACCATATTGTTCCTGGTTTCTTCAATAATTGGCCCAAATCCTTTATCCAGAATTGGGAAATGTAAACAAAATGTAGACTTTTATAGAACCAACATCTAGGATATTAGCTAAATTTATTTAGTTCTCAAAGAAAGCATAAAAATGTCGCTAAAATTCTACTTCATGTGACAAAGTGTTGCTAGATTTAATTGAGAACTTTTCCCTGTTATATTGTGGCATCAATGCAGCTATCTGATACAAGTGGTGATTGCGGATGAAGGCCTTGACTCATCATTTTCTATCTTCTGAAAGGTGTTATCTGATTCGAAGAGAAAAACATGTCTTAGAGAAAGAAATGAAACTGGGCACAATGGGTCCGAGGCCGCCTGTCACTACTTGAGCCAAATTAACCAGAGACAGGGTTGAATCATATTTGAGCATTTTTTCAAATAATGCCCACAGTATGGGGAGAGCAGTTGGTCACCCTGGAAATTCTGTTCTGACTCCTCACGCCTGTTGGCTGATTATATATGGGCATCAGAGAAGATAGCTATGTGCAGCTGTGAGCTACAAGTGTATCAGGGAAAGGGGAGGGGAGGGTCTGTAATCTGGCCTTCAGGAGCTCAAAGTCTGATAACAAAGTGGCTAATCTTCTATGATGTTACAAACATCATAGCTCAGGCCTTTCTTGGGACTGGAGAATGTTTAGTTCCTGAGGCAAACTCCCGGAGTGGGTCAGGGTCCAAACACAGCAATCAAATCAAAGCATTTCCTGTCCTTGGTCTGTTCTCAAAATGTATTTATTTTCTGAGTAATGGACCCATCGAGGCATCTTTTTACAGCTTTGTTTCATCCTCCAGTTTCTCAGGGTCTGTAAGAAAACTTCTTATCTATAGTTCATAATGTGAATAATTATTAAACAACTGTAGCTCTATTCTTATTTTGTGCCCTTACCCACTATCAGAACTAGAGAAGAGAAAAATATACACTTGAAAAACTCAGTGAAAATGGCATCTACAGCCAGCAAGTTTGCTCTTCTCATGTGACAGTCAGAACTCAGCTCTTTCCATCAGCATCCAGTTCTAAGGTGTCTGTAGCAACACAAAAAACAATAAACAAATGGAAAGGCAAAGGAAGCATACCATTTAGAAATAGACATCTCATTTAATTATCAGGTAATCAAAGGAGTCAAAAGCCAATTTCACTCAATGAAGAAAAAATGGATATGCAACTTTTATAGCCTATGACACTATTACTGGAGAAGAAAAGAGGTTGTTAAAATGATTACACATGTGAAATTACTACTTTCTCTAATGAGAGCTTACAATATTTTCAGGGTTCAGAGAAAACACAAAAGGAAAACACAAATTTTTCAATAAGTAAAATTAGAAGTGCCTTTTATATAGCAACTAGTGGCCTAGTGCATTAAATTCGTGCAAAGGGGGTTCCCTCAGCCCAACCTGTACCCTCTCTAATCAGGGACCCCTTGGGGGATGTCGGACATCCCTCTCACAATCTGGGACCAATGGCCCCTAACTGCTCACCTGCTTGCTTGCCTGATTTCCTTTAATTGCCCTCCCTTGCTGGCCTGATCTCACCCCCAACTGCCCTCCCCTGCCAGCCTGATCTTGCCCCCAACTGCCCTCCCCTGCCACCCTGGTTGTCCCCAACTGCCCTCCCCTGCTGGCCTGATCTCACCCCCAACTCCACTCCCCTGCCGGCCTGATTTCACCCCCAACTGCCCTCCCATGCCAGCCTGACTGCCCCTAATGGCCTCTGCCTTGGCCCCCAGCAACATGACTTTGTCGGGAAGGAAGTTGGATATCTGTAAGATGGCCAGTAACCTGGTCTAATTAGCATATTACCCTTTTAGTAGTATAGATAGATTATATAGGATAGGGTTGCTTAAATGGGGGGGAAGCCTTTTTCATCAGGAGGAGATGACCTTGGTAGACAAAAATACACAATCCCTATATCTGGACTGATAACCAGCCATATGCACTATACTACCAAACCTGTCATTAAAAAATTGAATTGCTTTCTTACACTTTACACAAAATAGCTGTTGCCCTTAAAACTTCTCCTCAGCCCACACCTTAGGTTCTGCCTTTGCAGTTTACCCAGAGTAGGCTATGATTGGTCAGTTTATATGCCAGTCGGCTTCAAAAGCTCTGCCTCCTAGGCAGCCATTGGCTCCTCACACTTCACCCTGATTTGGTACTGACTGGTCAGTTTCTATGCCAGTCAGCATCTCTGGGCCTATCAATAGGCCTGATCAGAGAGGCGAGGCTGATCAGCAGCCCCCATAGAGGTCTGAGAGAAAGAGAGGCCTGGTTGTTGTCCAGGCCCCAAGAGAAAGAGAGAGGGAAGGGCTGATCAAGAGCTGCCACGGAGGCTACAAATCAGACCTTGCTTCTCTCTCCAGCCCTCTCTTTGGGACTGATCCACAGCCCCCTGGACAGTCAGTGCTGAGTTGTGGTGCCCATAGCAGTGGCAGTCAGTGCTGGGTCTCAAGGGCAACCCAGTACTGACTGCAGGACTGACTTCTGGTTGGTTGAGTCTTCAGTTGTTTTGGATGTTATGGACCCAGGGTTTTTACGTTAGGATAAACTGAAGATGCGTATGTCAAATTTTCAATCAAGGATTTAAAGGCCCTCTAGCCTTAGCCAGTTTTGCACAGTGAATAGAGAATCGGCCTGTGGAAGGAAGGATCCTGCATTCAATTCTGGTTAAGGGCACATGTTGGGTTGCAGGCTCAATCCCCACTAGGGGGCATGCAGGAGGCAGCCGATCAATGATTCTCTCTCATCATTGATGTTTCTATCTATCTTTCCCTCAGTTCTTTCTCTTCTTCTCTAATATCAATAAAAATATATATTAAATAATAATAGTAATAATAATAATAATAATAATAATAATGAAGGCTCTCTAAATTATCCTTGGGGTATTTATGTTGTTATAGCTTATGAGGAAAACATAGCATACATGCAAAGAACAAAAAATGTTGCTTACGCAAATGCATTACTGATACTTTAAAATATCCAATTAACAAGTTTCACATTTTATATGTTCTTTCCAAAATTTATTGATACAAGTATTACACATGTTCATTTTGTATGTTTGTATTTTTTCCCATTGACCCCTCCATCCCATATCCACCTCTCTAAGGCCTTCACCACTCTATTATCTATGTACATTGGGTTATTTACTAGTATATATGCATAGAAGTTCCCTGGTTAATAATTCCCATCCACGCCCCACTACTGCTTTTCCTCATAAATTCCTCACTCTGTTCCATGCTGCTTTATCTCTGCTTTTATTTTATTCATCAGTTTATTTTTTCATTAGATTCCACATTTGAGTGAGAACATGAGATATTTAGCTTTCTCTGACTGGCTTATTTTGCTTAGCATTATACTGTCTAGATCTATCCAAGCTGTTACAAATGGCAAGAGTTCTTTCTTTACTACCGCCACATAGCATTCCATTGTGTAAAGGTACCACAGCTTTTTTATCCACTCAGCTGCTGATGGGCACTAGAGTCAAATGGAAGTACCATATTTACTTTTTTGAGGAAACTCCATAATGGCTCCACCAGTCTGCATTCCCACCAGCAGTGTGTTTGGGCTGCCATTTCTTCACATCCTCACCAAAATATTCTGTGAAGCATCTACCTGTAACCACAGAATAAGAACATAGCTAAACTGGAATATGAACTTATTTCTACCTGGTGCAAGAGGTTGTGTTTTTTTTTAATTCCTCATTGTTCAGATTATTACAGATGTTCCTTGTTTTTAACCCCCATAGCCCCCCCCACCCCGTACCCTTACCCCCTCCACTGTCTTCATCCATAGATGTAAAATTTTTGTCCAGTCTTTTCTCATACCCCTCATGTCCTCTTCCACCTGAGAATTGTCAGTCCATTCCCTTTCTATGCCTTTACTTATCTTCTGTTCACCAGTTTATTCTGTTCATTAGATATTTCTATTGACTTGTTATATTCACTGGTTGATAGATATGTATTTGTTGTCACTTTGTTGTTCATAATTTTTATTTTTACCTTTTTCTTCTTCCTCCTCTTCTTAAAGAATGCCCTTCAGCATTTCAAATAATCCTGGTTTGGTAGTGATGTACTCCTTTAGCTTTTTCTTGTCTGTGAAGCACTTTATCTACCCATCAATTTTACATGATAGTCTTGCTGGGTAGAGTAATCTTGGTTGTAGGTTCCTGCTATTCATCACTTTTAATATTTCTTGCCACTTCCTTCTGGCTTGCATTGTTTCTGTTGATAAATCAGCTGACAGTCATATGGGTACTCCCTTGTAGGTAACTGTTTTCCTCTTGCTGCTTTTAATATTCTCTCTTTGTCTTTTGCCCTTGGCATTTTAATTATGATGTGTCTTGGTGTGGTCCTCCTTGGATTCCTTTTGTTTTGGATCCTCTGTGCTTCCTGGACTTGTAAGTCTATTTGTTTCACCAGGTAGGGGAAGTTTTTTGTAATTATTTCTTCAACTAGGTTTTCAATCTCTTGGACTCTCTCTTCTTCTGGTACCCCTATAATTCTGATTTTGGTACACTTAAAGTTGTCCCAGATGCTCTTTACACTATCTTCGCACTTCTGGATTCTTTTCCTCTTTTTTCTCTTCCATTTGGGTGTTTTTTACTTTTGCATGTTTCAAATCTTTGACTTGATTATTGCAAACCTCTAATCTGCTCTTGGATCTCTGTATATTACTAAATTTATCAGTGGATTCTAGAAAATTCTTGAAAAACCTTAAAATGTAGTTCTGAACTCTATATCCAGTAGTTTGCTTTCCTCCATTTCTGTCATTTGTGATCGGTTTCTTTGTCTCCGCATTTTGGCTGCTTCTCTGCGTTGACAGAGTGGCTTTCTGTGCTAGGTGTCCTATAGGGCCCAGTGATTCAGCCTTCTCAATCACCTGGGGTGAACACTCTTGTTGTACACCTTTGAAGGCTGGGTGCACAGTCTTGTTGTAGTTATCACTGGGAGGTATCACTGGGAGGAAATGACCTGCAGGCCTTTCTCCTTATTGTTTGGGGTTTGGAACTTTTGGAGTTCTGTCCCAGCTGCAGTCCCTTAGGTTATGCTGCAGGCAGGCAGGTGCACAGCTTGGGCGAGGTTGTAAATTGGTTGGGGCAGGGTCTCTGAACCACCAGGGTGGAGCAACCCTCAATGGCTGCCCCTCCTCCAACTCCACAGCTTCTCCTGGATTTGGTGCCTCCAAGCCCTGGCATCTGCACACCCCTGAGTCCCAAATCTCCATGTCAGTGATCACTGCTAACAGCTGTGCTAGAATGCCATTCATCTTCTGCCCCATTGCCCGACAGCCCAATGGCATTCAGTGTGACCCCGGAGTTTATAATCTCCTTCCAAGCTGCAGACCCAGGTGTTGCCGCCATCCCCTTTAACACATGCTGCCTCCATTTCGCACGTATGTACCTCTTAGTTTTGGCACGGGAAACTTCTACTCAGTCTCAATGCATTCCTTCTCTGGGCTTCTAGTTGTAAAGCTTCCCCCACCCCCACCCCCGCCCCGCTTGGTTCTGGAGGTTGGCCGTTTATCTGTATAGTTGTATCTTTATAATGTATTTGTGGAGGCTGCACATTTAGGTCTATACCTCATGCTGCCATCTTGGTTCTCCTCAAGAGGTTGTGTTTTAATACTCTTTTTAAAATATTTTTTTATTGATTTCAGAAAGAGGAAGAAGGATTAAGCCACAATCCAGGCATGTGCCCTGACTTGAAAATGAACCATGACCGGTATTTCACAGGTTGATGCTTAACTACAGAGCCAGAGGGGGAAGATTATCAAAGAAGAGCCCTGCTGCACAGAGATCTAAGCTACTCCCCTGGCCACCTCTTCAGTGTCACCTGTAGCCCAGGATGAAATTGATTCTGCAGTGAAGAGGCTGTTATTGCTAAAAATGAACTACAAGTTTGCCACGGGGGAGAACTACAAGGCCAACTGCATTCCAGAGAACCTGGCACCTGGGCAAGTGGCCCAGGTGCCACAGAAGCTGAAGTGGATTTTGTGGACCCCTGAAGTGTACAGAGTAACAGCGCAAAAGGCATTGACTATTGCAAGCTCATTGTTATGGTTGTAAGCAATAACATTGACCAAGAGATGATAAACAGAATAGAGAGAGCCAGAGATCACACCGCTTCCTGCACAGATGCACCTTCTTCTCACACAGAGATATGAACCAAGCCCTAGATTTTCAGGGCCAGCTTGATAGGTGAACCAGGGTGGCTGAGGTAGGGAGGTGGGAAATGAGAAAAGAAAGACAAGAAAAAGCTGGGGATTGGAGGTCTGCAAGTCGTTGATCAACTGCAGCAGCTTTATTAACTGAGTAATGCCTTTTATACACAAACACTGAATAGAAGGCTCATTAACAGAAATGTATTCTTTGTTTCTCTAAACATCTAAGGGAGAGATTCCTTGGAACAGCATATCTCAGTAAATAGTTACAGACTTCTTGGCAAAGCCTTGAAAGAATGCTCTCATTCTACTGATAATTCGCCATCCAAACAAGCCTGGGAAAACTGTGTGGGTAGAGGACTGCATCTTATCAGTCCCTTCAGGTGCAAGGACTTTGTCAGCTTATACCTGACCTCCTGCAGATCCCCCTTCTTTATTTTTTAGGTGAAGTTCATGTAGTCCTGTTTGCAGGGATCAGATGCTGGATCCGATGGTTCGGAAGCAGACTGGAAGTAAACAGAGAATAGTGAGAGGAAGGATAACAATAATTATCAGAGACCAAATAAAAGACTGTAACCCATGAAAAAACATAAGGCTTTGAATTTCATTAAAAATTGTCAGTGCTATTTCACTAGGGGGCAACAAAGCAGAACCTGCATCATTAATAGCTTGAATCTCTCCGTGTAATCTACTAACATTTAAAGTAAAGTCAGTTTGATCACAAACTCCTAACAGGTGGTTGCGAACTCGATCCCAATACCACAATTGACAGCATGGCAAAAAACAAAGTCTCAGCAGTTTGTTGCGCCCCTTGGCAAATGATCATGGTCTCGGCCTCCGCTGTCAGCTTCTTCAACTGTCCCCAAGTTGGTGGAGGTGCTCTTTGAGTTGCCCATGATCTCCGTGGCGGCAGTGGCAGCGCGAGCGCTGGTGGATTGATCCACAGCTTCTTGAATGGTGGAGTGAGTTCTTGTTCCACCACTTTGTCCTCCATCTTGACCTTGGAAGGGCCGGACATAGCGGCTGGGGATCCAACGGGGCTCAGAGTCCCCTTCAGGAAATACACAAACAGACCCCCGAGCCCATATCAGAACAGGGTCGGGGCCATGCCATTGTCCTGTAAGTCTTTCTACTGTACCCAAGGGTGGGATCTGGACAGTGAGGACTACTGTCGTTCTGCTGTGGTTTTGCCTTGAGCACCACCATTTAAAAAATTAAGGGAATAAAGAGCTCTGTTAAGTATGTTAGCAGGGGTATCTACATATCCCCCCTTCTTTATTTTTTCAATTTGCCCTTTCAAGGTCTGATGAGCTCGCTCAACTATTCCCTGCCCTTGAGGATTGTATGGGATGCCTGTTTTATGCTGGATTCTAAAAGTAGCACAAAATTTCTGGAACACAGCACTGGTATAGGCAGGACCATTGCCAGTCTTAATGGTGTGAGGGATGCCTAGGATAGTAAAAGCTTGTAAACAGTGAGCAATAACATGTTCAGTGGCTTCTCCTGTATGAGGGGACACAAAAATAAACCAGAAAAATTGTCAATAGAAACATGAACATAAGCTTGTTTTCTGAAAGATAGAATATGGGTCACGTCCATCTGCCAGAATTGTCCTAGTTTGTAGCCTCCTGGGTTGATCCCTTCTGTGGGAGGAATAAATGTGGTTAGAGGGCATTGAGGACAGAGTTTAACAATTTGCTGAACCTGTTCCTTTGTGATTCGAAACTGCTGACTCAGGCCAGTGGCATTTTGATGATGGAGAGAATGTGAAGCTTTGGCTGCATCTAAAGGAGATAATGCGAGATAGGCAGTTTTAGTAAGGTGATCAGCTAAGTATTTCCTGCAGGGAGAGATCCAGGTAAATCTGTATGAGCTCGTATACAGCCAAAGAAACCGGGGTGAGAACGTTTTCTGAGTAAGGCTTGAATCTGTAGTAAAAGAGTAATTACTTCGAATCGGTCAGTGTCATGTAAATTAGCAGTTTCTAAATGAATGATAATATTTACAATATAACGGGAGTCTGAGTAAAAGTTAAAAGATTGAGTGGAAAGTTTGAGTAACGCTTGATGTACTGCTTCCAGCTTCATGTGTTGTGCGGAAGTGTAATTAGTCTGAAAAACAAAAGGTTGATTATTGATAACCAAGGCAGCTGTACCATTGTTAGAACCATCAGTAAACACTAAAGATGCATGAGGAATTGGTTGAGTCTTGACTACTTTGGGGAAAATGAAGGAATGTTCTGTAAAAAATTGTATGAGTTTATTGGATGGGTAATGAGAGTCCACTATACCTTGATAACCTAGGAGAGAAAGAGGCCATTTATCGTCCATTTAAAATAGCCATTGCCTTTGTTGAGCTTTATAGGGTACCATAATGATATGGGGCTCTTGATCAAAAAGTTCCAGAGATCTGAGACGTCCTGCAAAAATAAGATCTGCTACTGCTTCTGAGTAAGGATAAACTACTTTTTTTGGGGAGGAGTGAGGATGAATCCACTCCAAAGGTCCCGGTTACCATAAGAGGCCAGTAGGATATACTGGTGTAGCTAATACTAAATACAACCATGGCTGTGAATAATCAATTCTTTGTACAAATTGTTCCTGTAAGGCAGTCTCTATGTGGCAGATAGCATTGTGAGCTGCAGGAGTAAGTTGACGAGGGGAGAGTGGGTTGCTATCCCCACGAAGAATATCAAATAAAGGTTTAAGGTCATTAGTAGTTATGCCTAAAGTAGGCCTAATCCAGTTGACATCCCCTAAAAATTTTTGGAAATCATTTAAAGTCTCTAGCTTATCTATCCTGAGTTGAATCTTTTGAGGACGAATTTTTTTCCCTCTATAATATATCCAAGATATAAGTAAGGGTCTCATCTCTGAACTTTTTCAGGTGCAATAATTAATCCAGATTTAAGAAGAGTTTGTTGTAAGTCACCATACACTTGTTCTAATTGACATTCTGTGTAGTGAGCTAAAAGAATGTCATCCATATAATGTATGATATAAGCATGCAGGTGTTTCTCTCGAACTTCTCAAATTGCCTGACTAACAAACTTTTGACACATAGTAGGGCTATTAGCCATTCCCTGAGGCAATACCTTCCAGTGATACTGACACATGGGTTCCTGAAAATTAGTAAATGGGACACTGAATGCAAAATGTTTGCAATCAGCAGGATCTAGAGGAATAGTGAAAAAACAATCCTTTAAACCTAATACTAATAGCTTCATCCCATTAGGGATTGCCACAGAAGAAGGAAGACCAGGCTGTAAAGGTTCCATAATTTCCATAGTCTTGTTTATTGCCCTTAGATCTTGTAAAAGGCGCCAGTTTCCAGATTTTTTCTTTATGATAAAAATAGGAGTATTCCAAGGACTCGTAGTCTCTTCTATATGCCCTAGCCAGAGTTGCTCCTGTACCAACTCATGAGAAGCTTGTATTTTTTCTCTAGAAAGGGGCTGCTCTACCCATACAGGGTCATCTGACTTCCGAGATATCTTGTCAGCAGTATGGATAACAGGAGAAACAATGACCCCCCCTAAAAATTTTCCTGAGCTGGGGTGGTAACAAAGGCAACACCCAGGGCAGACAGAATGTCTCATCCCCATAAATTCACAGGAATCCCTGGCAAGACATATGGCTGAAAAAATCCAGAATGACCTTCATTGTCTTGCCATTTTAACATTTGTGAACTCTGTAAAGGAGAGTTGCTCTGACCTATTCCTTGAAGTTGTGTTATGGCTTCCCTATAGGGCCACTATTTAGGCCAGTGAGTTAAGCTTATGACAGAAATATCTGCTCCTGTGTCTAAAATCTCTACAAATTTTTTCCCTTGTATAAGTAAAGTTCTCTTAGATCTTGCATGAGAAATGGCTTGTACCCAATATGCCTTGTCCAAGGAGCCAAAACCCCTGCCCCCACGAGGCTCTGTGGAGAGTAGATTGCCTGTGGCAGGCAGAGGGAGCAAAATCAATTGAGCAATTTTCATGTCAGAGGTGATGGTGATGACATTCCTAGGAGCAGAGTCCATAATTTTAATTTCCCCTTTATAATCTGCATCAATTACTCCTGGAAAAACTTGTAATCCTTTCATAGTTAAGCTGCTTCTACCTAGTAAAAGGCCAAACATCCCCTCAGGAGTAGGCCCGTAGACCCCCGTAGGGATGGCCTGTGGTCCCAATTCTGGAGTTAACACATATCGCCCTGTGGATCCAAGGTCCAACCCGGCACTTCCGGGGGTTGCTCTGAGTAATTCTTGTATCCGTTTTGCCCCATGAGGCAGGCTGGGTGCTGTGCAGCCAACTGGCCTTGAGACGGCACAGGGACAGGAGGGTAAACAGATAGTGCTCCAATTATTTGTCAGGGATAGGCCGGCCCCCTATGGGAGTTTCCCGACTGCTGCTGAGGCAAGGAATTTCCCTGGACATCTGCCTTTGATCTACAGTCTTTTGCCCAATATTTTCCTTTTTCACATTTAGGACATAGTCCAGGTTGTTTAAGACCTTTGCTATTTGCTTTATTAATGCCTTTATTAGAGGGGCACTGCCTTGCCATGGTTCCTGTACCTCCACAAGTGAAACACTTGTGTATTTGAGTTTTCCCTGTGTTAAACTGTTGCTGAAGAATTCCTTCAATGGTGGTTTCCTTTAATGCGGCTGCAATGGCGACTCCTTGAATATATAAGGGACCAATATCTGCGCAGATGCAGATATAATCTGAGAGAGTCCCTTTTCTTTGATAGGGGTGCAATGCAGCTTGGCAGGCAGTGTTAGCACTTTCATACGCCAACTGTTTAACTATTAACATGCCTGCCTCTCCATCCCTCACTACTCAGCCAACAGCCTGTAATAGCCGAGAGACAAAATCTTGATACTTTTCATCTGGCCCTTGAATAATCTTTGAAAGTTCCTCTGTTTTCTGACCAGAGGTGGGTAGCTTTTTCCAGGCTTTAATTCCAGCTCCATTAATTTGCCCATAAGCTTCCTGGGGGTATTGAATTTGATTGTGGGTGTCAGCATAGGCTCCTTCTCCCACTAGCATTTCATAAGAAATATTAATCTGGGCAGCTCGATTATGAGCAGCTTGTTCCTTAGCCTTTTCATCATATTCCACAAGAGATAATCTCCTCCTAATAAACAAGCCTTTGCAATAGCTCTCCAATAATTAGGTGGGAGAGCCTCTGAGGCTATAGTTTCCAAAATGGTTAAAGTATAAGGGGAAGTAGGCCCATACTGAGCACAGGCTGTTTTTAACTCCTTCAGGGTTTTAAAATGAAGCAGGTCATAAGTACGCTTACGCTGTCCCGTGTTAGGGTTCACCCATTCCATAACAGGGAAGGCATGAATGCCCAATTCCTCACCACTTTTCCGTGCCTCCTGTAGAGCCATTTGGAGAGGGGAAAGTGGAACTGGTGCTGCACAAGGCAGCAGAGAACAGCGGGGACTGCCCCCACGGCATCTCTTTTTCCTGCCAAGAAGTTTTAATGCTTCTAAAAAGTGTTCTAATATATCTTCTATATCACTATCCTCCTCAGCTCCGGCAGAAAAATATTCTTCCTCCTCTTTTGTCAGAACAACACACGCATCATCATTATGATAAGGGGCAGAAGCTTCCTCAAGATCCTCCTCATCTTGGGTATTTAATTTGTCTTTAAAATTTACATTATTCCTTTTTAAGATATTTTCTTTTTTAGACCCCTTTTTTATGCCATCACATTGCTTCTCTTTTGTTTCTGGCTTAAGAGATGATTGATTATGGTCACACCTGAGATCTAAACATTCCCGTATTAAATTCCATGAAGAAAATGCATCAACCGGGGTTTTACTTGTACCAAGGGCTTTATAATGATTACACATTTGTTCTCCATCTTTCTGCCATGTTTCTAAGTTAACCGTTCCTTCCTTAGAAAACCAAGGACAGACCTCCTGAATGAATTTTTAAAAAATTTCTACTTTCTTGTCACTAACTTTAGTTCCTTTACTATTAAGCATAGACTTTAACATTTGCCCATAAAGCACATTTTCTCTAGATTCTAGCTGTTCCATGTTTTACTCCTGACTATCAAAAAAAAATGCTCCTCCTTACCTTAATATTCCTAGTGCTCTCTCTTTATCTGGAGGAGTTCCTCACTGTCTGATTCCCAAGTCCTCAGGTCCCTGTGTTCAGGCACCAATTGCCAGGGCCAGCCTGACTGGTGAACCAGGGTGGCTGAGGTAGGGAGGTGGGAATTGAGAAAAGAAAGACAAAAAAAAGCTGGGGTCAGGAGGTCTGCAAGTTGTTGATCGACTGCAGCAACTTTATTAACTGTGTAATGCCTTTTATACACAAACACTGAATAGGAGGCTCATTAACAGAAATGTATTCTTTGTTTCTCTAAACATCTAAGGGAGAGATTCCTTGGTACAGCATATCTCAGTAAATAGTTACAGACTTCTTGGCAAAGCCTTGAAAGAATGCTCTCATTCTACTGATAATTCACCATCCAAACAAGCCTGGGAAAACTGTGTGAGTAGAGGACTGCATCTTATCAGTTCCTTCAGGTGCAAGGACTTTGTCAGCTTACACCTGGCTTCCCGCACTAGATGCCTATGAAAACAAGAAGCTTTTAGCCTATATATGGACAGGGTCCCCTCTTCCGAAGCCATGCATGTAGGCCACCACATCCCATTCATCTTCACAAAGTAGCTTCAGGACATGTTTAATGTGCTCTTGCTCATCCAGATGACAAATGACTAGAGGTACCTGTGGAAGACCTGACCCTGGACCAGGCCTATGGCTACACTATGGAAAATGCCAAGTACATCATCGCTTGTGGTTCTGATATCTGCTCTGACCTCCACTACATGGGGGTGAGCCCAGACTTCTACAAGAACATGGTGAAGATTCAGAAACACGTGACCTTCAACCAAGTGAAAGGCATTTTTGGCTTTGCAGACAGTGACTGCATAAAGATCAGCTTTCCTGCCATTCAGGTTGCTCCCTCCTTCAGCAACTCATTCCCACATATCTGGGGCAAGAAGGACATACAGGGCCTCATCCCCTGTGCCATCAACCAGCATCCTTACTTCAGGATACAAGAGATGTCACCCCCAGGATCTGCTATCCTGAACCACCCTGCTACACTAGACCTTCTTCCCCTCCCTGCAGGGAACTCAGACCCAAAGGAGTGCCAGTGACCCCAACTCCCCCATCTTCCTCACAGACACAGCTAAGCAGATCAAAACCCAGGTCAACACGCATGTGTTTTCTGGAGGGAGAGACACCATCGAGGAAGCACAGGCGGTTTGGGAGAAAGCCACGTGGACGTGTCCTGCATCTTTATGACCTTCTTCCTGGAGGATGACGTCAAGCTGGAGAAGATGAGGAAGGATTACAGCAGTGGATCCATGCTCACTGGTGAGCTCAAGAAGGAGCTCGTGGAGGTCCTGTAGCCCCTCCTTGTGGAACACCAGGCCAGGTACAAGGAGGCCACGGAGGAGATAGTCAAAGAGTTCTTGACCTCCCCAGAAGCTGTCCTATGGCTTTCAATAACTCCCATTTTATATCTGCAAAGAACCATAGTTTACCCAGAGGCTCTGTCACATGGCTTCCCATTCCTGGTGTCTGTAACTCTGTGTATCTGTCAGTACTGTTTTCCCTGTGTCATGCGTTCCAAACAAACCCTGTGAGCTGCCTGCTCTGCCCCTAGGAGGACTTCCATTGGAAAACATCCCACCATTCCACATAGACCCCTAAAGCCTGATGGTTAGAGAGCTTGTAGTCTAGGTGTACATTTCAGTAAGTTTAATGGTCACAGGCCTATTTCAGCCTATCCCACCCCCACAAAACAAACAGAAATGCTAGCTGTGCTTTTGATTGAGAGATCTCCCAGCTTGAAAGCTGCTTTTCACACTGAGTTTTGGCCCCAGGTGGCTGCTTTTATTGAGCTGAGTCTGTGGGAGAAACTTTCCAGCTCACTTCCTGAAATCCAGGCCTCATGTGTTCTCCTGGGACCTCTGCCACTCCCTGAGCCTCCCCATGCTGCTTCCAGGGACTGGCCCTGAGCACAGGCTCTGTGCCCCCACCCTGTGGCAGCTGAGGGGAATATATGTCCTTTGTAGAAACCTTTGCCTGACACTTGATTGGCTGGGAGGCCTGCAAGGAGCAGTGCCCTGCTGGTGTCCTGGGCTGTAGAGAGCAAGCAGCAGCCCCAGGCACCAAGGAAAACATTCAGTCCTGTGCCCTGTGTAGTCTGGGAAAGCAGAAGAACATCCCGGGAAACCCCTCCATGGAGGTGCAGGATCCACTCCTGAGCACAGTCCCCTAAATAAATTTCCTCTGGTCCTGTGGGAGGGTGGGTGTAGGGGTGGAATATACATATGACAAACAAACCATGTTTCCTGCCAACCCACCTTTGTGGACATCCAATTGAATTAATTAGCCATTCCATTTGGGAAGAAAGTTAGTCTGTCTTTATCATGTTCAGGCTGCCTTACCTCACGTTTAATATTCACATTTTTGGAGTCATGGGAAATCTCTGTATGACAAGAAATCACCTCTGTATGACAAGAAAAGACATTACAAGAAACAGGAATTATAAGATATGATTATATGCCTCAGCGAATTTTGACCCTAAGAACATTAAAATTAATAGGCAGATTTGAAAAGTGTTCAGAAAGGTCTAAGTAAATAGTTAATATTATAAAAATATTTTACTTTATTCTATTCCATAGATGAGTGTGTATTATCTTTGATTCAGCTAAAGTGTGGCATCATTGATTTATTATGTGTATGAATATATTTTTCTTCTAGATCAGAGTGACAGTAAATTTTACTGTAAAAATTCAGATAGGAAATATTTTAGGCTTATAAGCCATATGATCTCTGTGAAATTTCCTAAATTCTCATGTTGTAGTGCAAAGGTAGTCATAGACAATTCATAAACAATGCATAAAATTACTTTGGCTGGGGATTACAAGTTTTGCTTAACAAAATAATTGTCATAATGTATTATAAATTGAACATTATCAGAGCAATAGTTCTTTCATTATATACAATTATTTTGGGATTCATCCCATTTTGTAGCTGGCATAATTTTTTATAAATATACGAGGGGCACGGTGCATGAAATTCATGCACGGGGGGCGGGGGGCGGTTCAGCCCAGCCTGTCCCCTCTCACATATTGGGAGCCCTCCGTGGGTATCCTACTGATAGCTTAGGCCTGCTCCCTGCTCCCCTTGGGGAGCAGGCCTAAGCGGCAGTCTGGCCTCCCTTTGTGGGAGGTGAACAGGCTAATCAGGAAAGCCACCAGCCCCATCACCCCGCTGCTGCAGCACTGGAGTCACCACAGCCACCAAGGTGTTTTCATCAACAGGGACTCCAGTCCCTTCACCATGAAAAAATGACAACTTTCTTTAGTCATTTTCAAGATGTGTCTTTCATAGGATATGACATTTCTTTCTTTCTTTTTTTAAAATTCTCACCTGAGGATATGTTTCCATTGATTTTTAGAGAATGTGGAAGAGAAGGGAAAAACAGAGAGAAACATCAAAGTGAGAGGAACACTTTGATTGGTTGCCTCCTGCATGAGCCCTGACCTGGGCCCTGGCCAGAGAGGAGCCTGTAACCTAGGTATGTGCCTTTGGTCACAATTGAACCCACACCATGCATTATGCACTGAGCCAAACCAACTAGGGCAGAATATGACATTTCTTAGCCCTCCAGCAGTAGACTTTCATTTTTTTTTCTCCAGGAGTGTGATGGAAAAACCCTAGATTGCCTTTTTGGATTCTTATTACCCAAGTTACTAAGAAAATTACCAGTGGCATACAGGGAGCTTAGCCAATGAGCAGTCAGAAATAGTGTTTCCTCTGTAGTTCACTACAATCACCAGCTCCACCCCTGCCCCTCCAATGTCAGCTCCACCACTGCCCAGGCCTAAAACCTCTGGCTGAGGATACAGACCTGGGAAGGGGACCTCCAGACCCCTGCGATAACTGGCTCTGCCTCTGCCCAGGCTCTGCCCTTCCAATTGCCAGCTTCACAGAGCCCAGGCCTCTGCAATTGCCAGCTCTGATACTGCCCGCTCTGATCGTGGGATCTGCCCCTGCCCCACTGCAGCCTCTGGCCAAGGCTACAGGCCTGGGCAGAAGACTCCCCAGACTCCTACTTTGCCAGCTCCACCACAGCCCAGACCCCTGGGATCGCAGGCTCCACCCTTGACCCTCCAATTGCTGGCTCTACGGAGCTCAGCCCTCTATGATCTTTGGCCTTGCCCCTGCCCAGGCCTGAGGCCTCTAGCCCAGACCTTATGCCTGGGTATGGCACCCTCATACCCCTCTTATCACCGGCACTGCTCCTGCCCCCTCAGATCACTGGCTCTGCCTTTGTCCACGCCTGAGGCCTCTGGTGAAGGCCTCTGGTCTGGGCAGTGGAGCCCCAGCCCCCTCTGATTGCCTGTTCTGCCCCCTGCCTCCCATGCCACCTGCCTGGCTAACAGGCCTGACCACTTCAGTGGCAGGGCTAAGCCTGAATGGGTGCCGCCATCTAGTGGCTATGGGCGCTACTACTTTGTGGCAATGGGGGTGGCCATCTTGTACCTATGAGGATGGCCATCTTTGTGACAGAGACACCTAATTTTCATAATATTCTTTTATTAGATAGGATGTTTACTGATTTTCAGAGAGGGAGAGGAAGAGATTGAAACATCCATGATGACAAAGAATCATTAATCGGGTGCTTCCTGCATTCCCTCCCCCCATCCCCCGCCCACTGGGAATCAAGCCTGAAACCCGAGCATGTGCCCTGACCAGGAATCAAGAAATGACTTCCTGGTTCATAGGTGAACGCTCAACCACATCGGCTGGGCAACAAGATCCTTTTTAAGTAATTCTTTTATTTACGGCTATGTTTAATGAATAATTGAAATAAAAATACAATACTCCTAATGCAATAAAAACCGAGAGGAGTGTATGTAAATATTGACTTCATAGTTGGTAAAATTCATAACACATTGATGAACCCAAGCAGAAGCTCATTTAGAAATGTTTATTAGCACCAGGTGTTAAATTTACAGATGTTGTGGAATCAAATTGTCCATACACAGTGAGGCACTCATGGTGAATTATGACTGACGTTAAAATGAGAGAGACACTGGCCAAGTGAGTAGTAAATAGAAACTTGTCTAATCCTCTTCATCCTCTGAATCCTCCACTTTGAATTTGGCGAGTAGTTTCATTACTCGTTGGAAAGGAGTCTTCACAGACTCATATTTCCATCCCTTCCTTAAAAACATCTTCTCAATCACACTTGGCATCTCGTAGCCATGGCTCACAATGAAATCTTTGAAGGCAATTGGTCCATAAAGTTCATCAATAATGTCTGGTTCAAGATGCCTTAGATGGGTCCAATATCGAAGGTCACGGATGACTTTAGGGTCAGGTGAAGGCTGGTCACCGACCTGCTTTTTCCAGGATTTGGGGTCCAGGTACCATGCTCCATACCTTATCTTCTGCCATTTGGGTTTATAAGGGTCTTGTGGTGGTCGGAGTTTCCTTTCCCAGTTATCTTCCTGCAGGGAGAATTTTCTCTGCCTTAGGTCATCTAGCTGTTTGCAGGGCCTTATATCCAAAGGAAGCTGGCTTATTTTCTGTATTTTGAGTGTGTTATGGAGGAATGGGCCCTCATAGTCAATTTCAAACTTTTTCCTGAGGTTCTCTTCCTCAATGCCTATGTCTCCAAACCTATCATCGATCCATCCGCAGAATTCATGAATTTTTTCTCTTCCGCTTTTGTAAATAGGAAGTTTGGGGATTTCTGTTGGGCATGCTTCATCTGTGTCTTCCTCAGGAAACAAACTGAATAAATACTCTGTAGACACTCCTTGGCCGTTACCACATGGGTTGGGTCTTCAGGTTCCAGGTTGACCTCCTCAGGAGGTTCCACTTTGAGCTTCCAGGGAGATTCAAGGTTGACTGCCTTGGGAGTTTCCTGGTTCACTCCCTCTGCAGGTTCCAGGTCCACTGCCTGGGGAGGTTCCAGGTTGACCTCCTCGAGAGGTTCTTCACACAGGTATGTGGGGGTCCTCCTTCTTTCCTGGGTGCCCTCACAATAAGCCCACGTGTCCTCCAGCTCCCTGTCAGGATCTAGCTTTTTCAGCACCGTGAGGAGGAGGTCTGGAGGGAGATCTTCCTCCAGATCTGGGCACTTTGCCAAGGCATGCTGGGTCAGGCTGGCTTCAATGTTCTCTACAAAGGCCTTCCGTGCTAGCTGGGCTGGCGAGAGCTTGGAACACAGCTGAGCTCCCTTGGGCGGCTGCCTGTGAATCTTTTTGGGCGGAGGGCGGGGAATTCTATGAGGAATCGCGGGGAGAAAGCTCTCCCGAGGGCCACAAGTGATC